>JASAND010010078.1:0-24083 GCA_030248195.1 Trissonchulus latispiculum
TTATTACGCATGGCTGTCAATTACTTGTAGCTTACCAGTTCTGAGTTTCAAGCCAATTTTCTGTATCTTTTCAGCTTAGCCTGAGTAGATTAGCCCAACACTGTGCCTTATTGCGGCAATTACTTGCCATCTTATGCCATGATAATCAGCAAGCAGCAGGGACAATTGTCTGGAGCCGGTCAACGTGGTCAACCACCAGTGGATTTGAAAAGTCTCTCCACTTTTCCGCCAACAGGTGGTTATGTAATTGTGGATCAGGAGTTGGCTTATCCAAACGCCGTTTGGGCTCCAGCCAAGACACTCGGATGTCATTTTCTGTTTTCATCGCGCCTCCAAATCCTTCCAGTCTTGGTCCCGTGACTACGTTTTCTGGACTGTCTCAGACGTCTAGCGGTCCGCTTTACAGCGTTGTGACCAATGCCAACCGTGCAGTGGCGGCGGTAGCACGGCTGCTCCAATCCCACATGCGGCCAGTTGCCCAAACTCCTCCGCCATCGGGAATTCCCCCACATCCTGTGGACCTCCCGATCTCTGGCTGGAGCAGTTTCAGAGGCTGAAAAAGGTTTACACCACCAAGCCTACGAAGGAACTGAGCCGGACTGGCAGAGCTCGACCTTTTTTTTTTTTTTTTTTTTCCCTCCATCAGGTCAATGCGACACTGGTCAGCGGTCTCGGCCATTGCCGGCAGCGGCTGGGACGTCATCTACGGGGACAATTTCTACACCTCATGGAGCTGCTAGGCCAGAGTCACACTGCAGAAACGTCCAACGGTGACTGCTACTGGAATCGTATTGGTAGGTCCGCTGAAACTCAACGTCAAAGCTTCGGAAGGTTGCGTCGACCCTTCTGTAGCTCACCTTTGGGGTCCTTTACAGAGAGCTCCGGCGGAAGCTACAATGAAAAAGAATATAACGACTTAAAGTTGGTTGTTGTCAAGTGTAAAGGTCCTCCGCTTTTAGGGCACAACTGGATCAGCACTATTTCAGCTGAACTGGCAACAAGGGTTTACCGTTAAATAACGTAACCCGAACAGTGGCTTTCCGAAACTACAATCCCTTTTAAAGAGATACAAAAGTTTGGTTTGCAATGTTGATCAATCTTTACCACCACAAATTCCATCTCAACCTTGGCAAAGAACCCATGCAGATTTGGCCGGATAGTTCCGAGGTTCTACTTGGCTGGTGGTGATTGACACCTCATGGTAAATATCCTTAAGCGTGCAGATTGACCACTGCGTCATCCAAGTCAATAATAGATGCTCTCAGAGATATATTCATCCGTTTTGGTTTGCCGCACACCTTTGTTAGCGACAACTGATCTGTTTTCACTTCGATTGAATTCAGAAATTTCTGCTCTATTAGTTGTTAAACAACAAGCAAGTTTTCTCCTCACCTTATCACCCAGCTTCTAACGGTTTAGCCGAAAGATTCATTCAAACCTTCAAACGAAAGCTAAAGGCTGTTCCGTCCAATCAACTAAACATGGAATTACAACAATTCCTACTGAGCTACAGGGTTATACCTCATTCAACCACCGCCAAGTCACCTGCTGAAGCTGTGTTTGGCAGACAAATTCGGTCTCGCCTTTCTGCTTTGTTCGACCAAAAGCAGATGCCATACCAGTCTTTGCCCAGTACAAAGTTTCAAAAAAGATGACATTTTTTGGGTCAGGGACTACGTGGGACCGCAGAAATGGGTGGAAGGTACTATTGCACAAGGGCAGGGTTCCCGGTTATACTTGGTATGGGTCGACGGAGGGGTGTGGAAACGTCACCAGAACCAGCTGCGCGGACGCGGCCGTTCTGGTATCTTACCCTAGCAAAGTGACAAGCCTTCAAATGATGACGCGTTTGCTGCTGCTTTTGATAGACCTCTGCCTTTCCCACCTCAAAGGGATTTGATTCTTGAAATGGGAGCCGGCCAGCTTCCAGCTGCTCCAGCTGGTTCAACGAAACCTGGTCGTTGGCCTCTCCGCAATCGGCGAAAACCTTGGTCTTCAGTGCCAGTATCGGACCAGGTTTTGTTCGGTCGAGACTGATGCTTAAAAAAGGGGAAAGTTGTTATGTCTTGGAAGTTGAAAATGAAAAGCATAAAAGTCTAGCTGTGATTGAATCTGTTATTGTATTGAATTATAACCATATGTTAGCTTGGTCCAATCTTTAAGTCTTTAGACTGTTCCAAGACATATCAACTTGTGTGGTGTTTTACTTGTAATGTGACAACCGTTGTGCTTGTTCGTTCTTGCTGCAGATGCCGGAACCGTGTCGATTTTTATCGCAATAGAATCATGGTTAGATTTTCTTGCATTCCTTCGCATTACCGCATTACATTACGTAGCATTTACCTTCCTTCTTCTGCACATGCTCTTTCTTCGAAGCATTTATTCATTCACCTTCTTGTAGTCATCACGGTAGTGGCCACTCCTACGCAGTAAACACATCCTCATGACAGACTCTTTCAAAAGTCCACTTGAACAAAGGAACCACTTTCGGAGTCATCTCCGTTTCTAGCGTAAAGGAAGATAAGCTTTGAATCTGGTTTGCACCTTCTTTGACACACTAGATCCCATAAGCTTTGTGCTCGAAAGCAACTAAGTGAACTTACTCATTGACCGTTTATTTTCGCCATTATCTCTCATGAGTCTTAAACGTTTTAATTCACTTTGTAGCCGTTGAAGCTACTTTTGTAGTAGTAGGCAGACCTGATAGTTCAGTGCTGCCTCTGGGACTCCCTGTTAGATTCCAGGGGAGCCGCGGTTGCCTCTATTTTGGTCCCGCATCCCAAACCTACATTCTCGCTGCATGTGTCCAGTACGACCACAATAATAGCACTGAACTTCTGATAGTTCTTACGAGTGGGTGGACACTCGCGGAAGCACTTGCTTGCAATGGAACGGTATTTAACCTTTCAGTCGGATTGTGTAATTGTGTCTTAATATTTGTAATCTGTCAGAGAAAGCAGAACTTGGCTGTTGTGCACTAACATCAGCACACGTAGTATTGGAGGTTGCGTGCTTGTTAAATGTTTGAGCACGGCAGCCACACTGTTTTTCTGAATTAGCTAAACGATTTTCCTGACCGGAAGTACCAGCCGTTTGCGTGCACTCTAGAACATCGCGGTCTATACAAAGCATCATCATAGGATGTCAAATCTCGAGTAACCAACTACGTTTCCCGTTTCTGCTTGAACGCGAGACCTGAGCTGATTCCACGACACATCTGCCAAACGTGGTGGACACACCCGCTTAATAAAAGCTTTTTCTAAATTTTCAATCGAACTTCTTTCTATCTCTGAGAGTTCCTCATAAATTAATGCCGCATCGTCGCCCATCAAACCAAAAATATTTGTTTGCAAGTTACCTCCCAGACCAACCATTAGCTTTAGTTACCTATGTTGAAATTACCAAACCAAGATTTGACATGCTGTGTGTGATTTCTTAGAAACACTGGTGGGTTTGGAACAGGAAATAGTTTTAAAAGTGGGTTTTGATTTGCATCTGCAACATTTGGCTGAGCAGCATTAATGACTGCGATATCATCATCATTATTATTATTCTGATTCATTATTTCGTTTCTAATGTGGACATTTATGCCCAAACTCCGCAATTCTCTTTCTCCAATTTTATGGCTTATACAACGATGAGTAGATTATGCGAGCCCACTTACATTAATGAACACAACTGCTGGGGTCCGTCCACAGTTTCTTTGTCTTCGTTCATGACAGTCTTCTCGATCTTTCTTGACTGATGGTTACTTCCCTTTCCGTGCCGTGAGCACTGTTCCGATTCCAGTATCTAATTTCGGCGTTCCAATATCAGCTTCCAGCGATCGTCTTTAGTGGCCGATCCGCTTTTCCTGAACCAAAGATCGGGTCCCGTCTGAGGACCCAAAAATGTGATAGGACACTATATGGCGATTATCTGGTAAACACTGGCTAGCACAGGAACGGCAACTTTAATTGAAGACACAACTTCGTAACATGCGTTACTACTACAAGCTGATAGTATATAAGTAGACGATCAGAGATCGCCAGAATCTGGTTACTTTTTCAACTTCTTGTATCAATTACACATCACAATTATAACCATATGTTAGCTTGGCTGTCTTTAAGACTTAGTTAGACTGTTCCAAGACATATCAGTTGGCGCACTTGATGGCACGTACCATCGGTTTGCTGTACGCATTTCAGTCTGAACTTGAGCCATGGAGTTCCTACATGGAGCTGCTCAAACAGTATCTTCTGGCAAATGGTATGGAAGACGATAACAAGAAGAAGGCGTTTTTCATCAGTACGGTTGGCATAAACCCTGGCGGGAATGGTCCTATGGAATAAACAGCTGTTGTCTAAAATGTACCCACTATCTCTGAAGAATTTATGCTCGCCTCAGAAACCTGCTGACAAGACATTTGCTGAACATTAGACATTTTGCCCTCACAGTTTGCTCCTCAGCCCATTGTCATAGCGGAACGTTTCAAGTTTCACCTTAGTGACCAACATCCGGAGGAAAGCATCAGTACTTTTGTGTCTGAACTTCGCAAACGTTCACACTATTGCGAGTTCGGAGACTATTTGGAACAAGCCCTCGGAGATCGCGTTGCAGCGGGACTTCAGGATGAAGCTATTTAAAAGAGCCTTCTCATCGAAAGAGAACTTTGCTTAAACCGAGCAATTAATATTACCCAATCCATGGAATCCACAAAGCGAAGCACCAAAGAATTGCAAGCAACAAAAGCTTCAGGTCCTCTGATGTCCGTTCATAAGACCACAAATGTGAAACAACGGCAAAACAGGTCACAGCAGAGAGATCGTGCTACGACAACGTCAAAGAGTTGCTATCGCTGTACAAAGACAATTCACACGCCTTCGGAATGTCGCTTCCGAGAAGCCTCTTGTCACAATTGTGGTAATAAAGGCCACATCGCCACAGCGTGTTATGCTAAAAAATCTACACTATTCCACACGAGAGCAGTTACAGGGTCTGAGCCAGATCTGACTCTAGCACAGATGATAAGCCAATTTTTTACGTTGATTCAAACAATCCGTGCTGCAAATCAATACTAGGTTTCTCTTGCTGTAAATGGTGTTCCAGTTAACATGAACTGACACCGGTACAGCGCTGTCAATTTTATCCCAGAATTACAAATCAGCAATTGGATACCTTCGGAAACAGAAAGCTGTTAATGAACATTTTCGATCAGCTGAAAGAAACAGACATTTAAAATTTATAACAAAATCGATCAAACGTCCATGTGCCAAGAAAAAGATATTAAAACTTAAAGCATACGAAGATATTATCTAATGTTGTATTTAAAAACTTCTTTTACAGAACTTTTCGTTATACTTTGTCAGCTTATATGTTATGTATATATAATCTTTTAAAGAGTTTTCGCAAAAGCTAGTCGGTCTTCAATGTCAGTTATTGCTACACTTTTGTTGGTAGCCGGTTTTCCGGTTTAATTTCGAATACAACTATCGCATCTGTCCCTCGCGAAAAACTGCGGTATTTGTGACTTTGTGATTTGAAACTGTGACTGGCTGTAACAATTGCGATCGATGGTGGAGTCGACAGTGTGTCAACAGGGATCAGTTGAGCGGGTGAGGCGGGCCTAACAAATGAAATGTTGAAGGAGCTGTCCAAACTCAGATGCGACTTTTCTGGGGTCTGTATACCCTGAGTGGGAAAAGATACTTTAAGCCAAATGGTTCACAACGATATATTTTCAAGCCTGCAACTGGTTTCCGTTCGGGTGCAATCAAGAGGTGATCCCTAGGAAACATGATCTGGTTTAGGATACCGTAGAGATTCGGCCGAGACTGGTTGCAGTGCTCTGGTGCGACGGAAGGTCAATGAGCCAAAGGGAACGTCCTGCCTCTCGAGGAGTCCATCAAGTCAACTGGCACACCTTCCGATCAGCCAACCAGCACCAACAAGGTTATCATCTGCTTCAAGTCATAACAGGGAAGATGGAGCGCCAGGAAAGTCAACACTGAAAGGATTTTATGCTGATGAAACGTAAACTACAAAGAAAAATCCGAAGGTAGGCAAGAAAAATCCAACACACGCAGAATACAGAAAGGACAATGAATCGGTTCTGCAGAATCACAAAAGCAAATATCCCAGAAATCCTCTGCAGGCACAACACTCGGTCAATCAGAATTCGGGCAGCTCAGCGTTGTCAAACTACCGAAGGTTAAATTACCTCTATTACCGGTAAAACTTGAGCGGCCTCATTTCTGGGAAGGGAATCCTTTGAGTTCACACTCACAACCTCAAGTGCAGAATATACAGAAGCTACATTATTTGTATCAATCAATGAAAGGTACCGCCTACAACAAAATTAAACTATTAGGTCTACAAGGTACAAGCTCTCAAGATGCTATAACAAAGATACTGAAATCGGAGTACGGTCAAAAACATTGCTTGAAGCGAAACTAAACTGCTTCAAACCCTGGCTACGCTAAACATATGTTTTGTAACATAGAGTACTTCATTGACGAGGATAGAGCGGTCGCAGCATCACTGCAAAAATGGGAGTCCCAGAGGCAGCACTGAACTATCAGGTCTGCCTACTACTACAAAAGTAGCTTCAACGGCTACAAAGTGAATTAAAACGTTTAAGACTCATGAGAGATAATGGCGAAAATAAACGGTCAATGAGTAAGTTCACTTAGTTGCTTTCGAGCACAAAGCTTATGGGATCTAGTGTGTCAAAGAAGGTGCAAACCAGATTCAAAGCTTATCTTCCTACGCAAGAACCGGAGATGACTCCGAAAGCTGGTTCCTTTGTTCAAGTGGACGGAAAGAGTCTGTCATGAGGATGTGTTTACTGCGGTAGGAGTGGCCACTACCGTGATGACTACAAGAAGGTGAATGAATAATGCTTCGAAAGAAAGACATGTGCAGAAGAAGGAAGGTAAATGCTACGTAATGTAATGCGGTAATGCGAAGGAATGCAAGAAAATCTAACCATGATTCTATTGCGATAAAATCGGACACGGTTCCGGCATCTGCAGCAAGAACGAACAAGCACAACGGTTGTCACATTACAAGTAAAACACCACACAAGTTGATATGTCTTGGAACAGTCTAAAGTCTTAAAGACTGCCAAGCTAACATATGGTTATAATTCAATACAATAACAGATTCAATCACAGCTAGACTTTTATGCTTTTCATTTTCAACTTCCAAGACATAACAACTTTCCCCTTTTTTAAGCATCAGTCTCGACGAACAAAACCTTGGTCCGATACTGGCACAAAGACCAAGGGTTTTCGCCGATTGCGGAGAGGCCAACGACCAGGTTTCGTTTGTCCAGCTGGAGCAGCTGGAAGCTGGCCGGCTCCCATTTCAAGAATCAAATCCCTTTGAGGTGGGAAAGGCAGAGGTCTATCAAAAGCAGCAGCAAACGCGTCATCATTTGAAGGCTTGTCACTTTGCTAGGGTAAGATACCAGAACGGCCGCGTCCGCGCAGCTGGTTCTGGTGACGTTTCCACACCCCTCCGTCGACCCATACCAAGTATAACCGGGAACCCTGCCCTTGTGCAATAGTACCTTCCACCCATTTCTGCGGTCCCACGTAGTCCCTGACCCAAAAAATGTCATCTTTTTTGAAACTTTGTACTGGGCAAAGACTGGTATGGCATCTGCTTTTGGTCGAACAAAGCAGAAAGGCGAGACCGAATTTGTCTGCCAAACACAGCTTCAGCAGGTGACTTGGCGGTGGTTGAATGAGGTATAACCCTGTAGCTCAGTAGGAATTGTTGTAATTCCATGTTTAGTTGATTGGACGGAACAGCCTTTAGCTTTCGTTTGAAGGTTTGAATGAATCTTTCGGCTAAACCGTTAGAAGCTGGGTGATAAGGTGAGGAGAAAACTTGCTTGTTGTTTAACAACTAATAGAGCAGAAATTTCTGAATTCAGTCGAAGTGAAAACAGATCAGTTGTCGCTAACAAAGGTGTGCGGCAAACCAAAACGGATGAATATATCTCTGAGAGCATCTATTATTGACTTGGATGACGCAGTGGTCAATCTGCACGCTTAAGGATATTTACCATGAGGTGTCAATCACCACCAGCCAAGTAGAACCTCGGAACTATCCGGCCAAATCTGCATGGGTTCTTTGCCAAGGTTGAGATGGAATTTGTGGTGGTAAAGATTGATCAACATTGCAAACCAAACTTTTGTATCTCTTTAAAAGGGATTGTAGTTTCGGAAAGCCACTGTTCGGGTTACGTTATTTAACGGTAAACCCTTGTTGCCAGTTCAGCTGAATAGTGCTGATCCAGTTGTGCCCTAAAAGCGGAGGACCTTTACACTTGACAACAACCAACTTTAAGTCGTTATATTCTTTTCCATTGTAGTTTACCTTGACGGAAGTTTGACCAACAACAGGTATTGTCGACCGGTTGTAACTTTTGAAATGAACCTGACAAGGATCCAGGGGAGATTTGGGGAAATGGGTTTGCCACAAATTCTGGGATAAAATTGACAGCGCTGTACCGGTGTCCAGTTCCATGTTAACTGGAACACCATTTACAGCAAGAGAAATCCAGTATGGATTTGCAGCACGGATTGAATTAACGTAAAAAATCGTCTTATCATCTGGCCTGGAGTCAGATTCAGGATCAGACTCTGTAACTGCTCTCGTGTTGAATCGTGTAGATTTTTTAGCAAAACACGCTGTGGCGATGTGGCCTTTCTTACCACAATTGTGACACGAGGCTTCTCGGAAGCGACATTCCGAAGGCGTGTGAATTGTCTTTGTACAGCGAAAGCAACTCTTTGACGTTGTTGTATCACGATCTCTCTGCTGTGACCTGTTTTGCCGTTGTTTCACATTTGTTGTCTTGTGAACGGATATCAGAGGACCTGAAGCTTTTGTTACTTGCAATTCTTTGATGCTTCGCTTAGCGGATTCCGTAGATTGAGCAATGTCAATTGCTCGGTTTAAGCAGAGTTCTCTTTCGGTGAGGAGTCTCTTTTGAATAGCTTCATCCTGAAGTCCCGCTACAAAGCGATCTCGGAGGGCTTGTTCCAAATACTTTCCGAACTCGCAATAGTGTGACAGTTTGCGAAGTTCAGACACAAAAGTACTGATGCTTTCCCCCGGATGTTGGTCACGACGGTGAAACTTGAAACGTTTTGCTATGACAATGGGCTGAGGAACAAAATGTGAGGACAAAATGTCTAAAAGTTCAGCAAATGTCTTCTCAGCAGGTTTCTGAGGCGAGCATAAATTCTTTAGTGTTAATTTTATTCCATAGCTGTTTATTCCATAAGTTTATTCCATAAGGGTTTATGCCAACCGTACTGATGAAAAACGCCTTCTTCTTGTTATCGTCTTCCATACCATTTGCCAGAAGATACTGTTTGAGCAGCTCCATGTAGGAACTCCATGGCTCAAGTTCAGACTGAAATGCGTACAGCAAACCGATGGTACGTGCCATCAAGTGCGCCAACTGATATGTCTTGGAACAGTCTAACTAAGTCTTAAAGACAGCCAAGCTAACATATGGTTATAGTTGTGATGTGTAATTGATACAAAAAGTTAAAAAACAACCGGATTCTGGCGATCTTTGATCCTCTGCTTATATACTATCAGCTTATAGTAGTAACGCCTGTTGCGAAGCTGTGTCTTCAATTAAAGTTGGTGTTCTTGTGTTAGCCGGCGTTTACCGGATAATTGCCACATAGTGTTCTATCACATTTTGGGACCCCAGGCGGGACTCGAACCCGATCTTTGGTTCAGGAAAAGCGGATCGGCCACTTGAGACGACTGCTGGAAGCTGATATTGGAACGCCGAAATTGGAAACTGGAACCGGAAAAGTGTTCACGGCACGGAAAGAGAAGTAACCATCAGTCAAGAAAGATCGAGAAGACTGTCATGAATGAAGACAAAGAAATTGTGGACGGACCCCAGCAGTTGTGTTCATTAATGTAAGTGGGCTCGCATAATCTACTCATCGTTGTATAAGCCATAAAATTGGAGAAAGAGAATTGCGGAGTTTGGGCATAAATGTCCACATTAGAAACGAAATAATGAATCAGAATAATAATAATGATGATGATATCGCAGTCATTAATGCTGCTCAGCCAAATGTTGCAGATGCAAATCAAAACCCACTTTTAAAACTATTTCCTGTTCCAAACCCACCAGTGTTTCTAAGAAATCACACACAGCATGTCAAATCTTGGTTTGGTAATTTCAACAGGGTAACTAAAGCTAATGGTTGGTCTGAGGTAACTTGCAAACAAATATTTTTGGTTTGATGGGCGACGATGCGGCATTAATTTATGAGGAACTCTCAGAGATAGAAAGAAGTTCGATTGAAAATTTAGAAAAAGCTTTTATTAAGCGGGTGTGTCCACCACGTTTGGCAGATGTGTCGTGGAATCAGCTCAGGTCTCGCGTTCAAGCAGAAACGGAAACGTAGTTGGTTACTCGAGATTTGACATCCTATGATGATGCTTTGTATAGACCGCGATGTCTAGAGTGCACGCAAACGGCTGGTACTTCCGGTCAGGAAAATCGTTTAGCTAATTCAGAAAACAGTGTGGCTGCCGTGCTCAAACATTTAACAAGCACGCAACCTCCAATACTACGTGTGCTGATGTTAGTGCGCAACAGCCAAGTTCTGCTTTCTCTGACAGATTACAAAATATTAAGACACAATTACACAATCCGACTGAAAGGTTAAACACCGTTCCATTGCAAGCAAGTGCTTCCGCGAGTGTCCTGCCACTCGTAGAACTAATGAAGTTCAGTGCTATTATTGTGGTCGTACTGGACACATGCAGCGAGAATGTAGGTTTGGGATGCGGGACCAAAATAGAGGCAACCGCGGCTCCCCTGGAATCTAACAGGGAGGCAACGGAAATTAACTTCCTCTCGCGCCCCCAGAGGAAGTGATGTTGCAGAAAAAGTGGGCTCGGATTTAATTCGTGCGCGCAATGGTTGTAGGAATTTTGACCTCGTTGACGATAATTTAGTTAATTTTTTTAGCGATTGCAGTACTAATCTTTGCAGTATTTGTCGTAAAGTGTTCGTCTTTGTATGCAGTACCTTAGCGGAACCTCCAGGGCCTACTGAGCCATTGCATATAATGGGAACGGTGGGAGGTGTTCAAACGATGGTACTTATTGATACTGGAGCTTCAATTAGCATCATAAGCAATAAACTTTATTCAAAAATTGGGGGGTTCCTTAAACCAGTTTGTTGTAAAGCAGTTACTGCTAGTGGCCACGAATTGAGCATTCTAGGCTACTGCACGGTAGATGTAGTGTTAGAGGAAGGGGACTTTCAAGCGCCATTTTTAGCAGTCGAAAACTGCCCACATGATTGTATCCTGGGCGTTAACTTCCTGTTGCGCACGGGAACACTTCATTCCTTGGTTCGGCGTGCTTCTGAGAATGTTCGCAGTGCACCTAAACTTCCAAGAGGGTTTGCTTCAGGTGAACCAAGGAGTGACGGTGATCCAATGGTGACTATTGGAAGCAACATAGTTCGTAGGTCGAAACAGTCAGCGGTTGTTCCGGGTGTATTACAAGGTGATAGACGCCACCAAACAATGTTTTTCGAACCCTACAGCGTCGCGGCTGACAGTGACGTTCCGTACGTTGCTGATCCTGCCTTGGTCAAAGTAGATTCTGCTGGACTGATACCTTGTCTCCAACCAATCCGATAAAACGGTTAAAAATTCTAATTTTATAGGTTATGCAGAGCCATTCAAGCCTTCAGAGTATAGTGTAGAGACACTTCCAGGGAGTATAGCAGCCATAACGGATTCGTCCGAAAAGATGGCTGACGTGGATGTTTTTGAGGACATTAAAGTAGGCGAATCACTCCCGGCCGAACAGCAAAACCTTGTCAGGAAAACCCTTGCGGAGTTTTCCGATGTGTTTGCAAAATCAGACGATGATTTGGGTCCCACAAACATAGTTCAGCATAAAATCGACGTTCAGGGACATCCCCCAATTTAGCAGCAGAGTTCCGTGTTCACAGCATGAGAATATAGAAAAACATGTGAACGACTGCCTTAAAAGTGGTGTGATAGTGCCTTCGAATAGTCCATGGCCAAAGAAAGATGGATCGGAAAGGTTTTTAGAGGAGTAAACTCCATAACGTGCAGAGACAGTTACCCCATTCCTAGGATAGACGACAGCCTCGATAAACTAGGCAAGGCTAAATATTTTACCAGTCTTGATATGTCGTCTGGTTATTGGCAAGTGGAAATTGGCACCTGAGGATAGGGAAAGACTTCATTCGTAACAAGACAGGGATTATTAGAATTTGTGGAGATGCCTTTTGGTCTAACAAATGCACCTGCAACTTTTCAGAGACTCGTGGAAACAGTGTTAGAACATTTGTCTGGTGTATATCGACGATATTATAGTGTTTGCGGATAGCTTTGAGGAGCACATCAGACGACTTCGACTGGTGTTGCAACGGTTGCGGGAAGCCAAGCTGAAATTGAAGGAACGGGAATGTAGGTTTGCGGAAAAGGAAGTAGCTTACTTAGGACATATTGTGGGTGAAGAAGGTATCAAGCCGGATCCGTCGAAGGTGCGTTCTATCCAGAATTTTCCAGTTGCCCAGTCACAACGTGATGTTAAGCGGTTTTTAGGGTTACTTTCCTGCTGCAGTTATTCCTCGGCTCAGTGATGTATCCCTGTCTTTGACTAGATTATCAGCTTTTAAGGACTTTGCTTGATCCAGCGAGTGTGAGAACGCGTTTGCCGTCTTGAGACAAACAATTTCTGAAGCCACTGTATTGGCATTGCAGGATTTTACGCAGCCGTTTAAGGTATATACTGTTGCGTTCGGAAACGGTCTGGGAGCTGTACTAGTTCAGGATTTTGTGGAACGTGAAAGGGTACTTTGTTATGCGAGCCGTACTTTGCGAAAGTCGGAAGAACAATATTCCACGATTGAGAAGGAAGGTCTGGCCGCATACTGGGCGATTACTGATAAATTTAGATCATACCTATTTGGGAGAACATTTACACTGTTTACTGATCATAGGCCGCTTGTGCAGGTTTTGAAAAAAGCCAGCACCAGAATCAGAAGCTAGCCTATTTTGCAGTGAAGCTGGTTGATTACTTCTTTGATATCCGTTACCACCCAGGCAGATATAATTGTTCGGCGGATGCGCTCTCGCGTAACCCGGAAAAATCGGAGCACGTCTTCTGTGTAACGGGGCAGCCGGCAAATTTTGACAGTGCTTCGCTTAGAACCGCTCAGGGGAATGATGCGTATTGTACAGAAGTTAGTCAATCACTGTCAAAGGTTGGCCGAGGACTGTCTTTTAGAATGGAGAATGGCCTGCTGTATAGGACTTCCAGGTCGGGTAAGACGTTGCGGTTAGTCGTTCCAAAGGAGTTAGTGGAATCTATATAGAACGGGTACCACTATTCACATGTAGGTTGGCACTTTGGCTTTAAGGTGGTGATTCCTTTTGGTCACATATTGTTGGTTGGCGGCATAAATGAAGATTAAATTTGACGAAACTTTCCGAAATAAGTTCTTTTAGCGTTATAACACCCTCCGCGCAAGCTCGATCCAAAAATTCGAGATTTTGGGTCAGGGCGGTTTTTCCAATTTCTCAAAGTTTGGCAGCAGCTACACATTTATGAATATATTCATTCGAAAGATCTCATTGAGCTTCATATTTTTGCGCTTTACAGCAACTTTCTAGCTTTTCACTACCGTGAGATATAGCCGATTTTCTTGTTTGGGCGTCGAAAACTTGTCATTTTTGCAGAAATCAAATAATCAAAAATTGCTTGAACTACGCAAGCCGTAAAATCAAACGAAGGGCGTCGATAGGAAGGTCTCACAGGGACAAATTATCCGACGCATGATCGTCTTCCAACTGCTATCCTGTAGGCTGCTATAATAAAAAATGTAGGTTTTGCAAAAACACGACCAATTTTTTCCAAAGAATGTGGAACATTCACCATGCAAGCTGGAGGGCTGCTACTTACCTTAATACGTTCGGCACAAATATACCCAGGGATGATTTTTTAGTTTCCCCGATTGCTGCTTTCTAGCTAAAGTAATCGCTTGACAAATTTGGAAAAAGTGGGCAAAATACAGGTTACGCACACATTTTAGCTTCTTTATCTACAACGAAGAGCGATTTCACAATAAATAAAAAATCGTCCCCGCTATTTGATGGAGGTATCGAATGATGTAACCAATGTCTCGCGAAAAAATTAACTTGAGTCTGCAAAAATCCTGGAAAATTATACTTCTTCAAAAATCTGTTAAAAATATTTTAGAAAAGCAACATTAGTTTCATGGCATGCATTAAAAAGAGAAACTGTCAAGCTACATTTTGATATAAAGATGGCTTCTTAACTCCAAGTAATGAATGAGTAATAATGGTGCAAACTTTATGTGACCAAAAGGAATCACCACCTTAAGAAGACCTTCTCTAAAACAGCCCAAAGATACTTTTGGCCAAAAATGAGAAAAGACATAGCTAATTGGGTGAGAGCTTGAGACCAATGTCAGCGGTATAACTCACCGAAAGAGAATAAGGCAGAACTGCAGGCAATAAGTACATCAGCTCCCATGGAACTTGTAGGTATGCACATTGTTGGACCCCTGCCAAGAACCTCTGCTGGGAATTGATTTATACTAGTGGCGGTGGATTATTTCACCAAATGGCCTGAAGCTTTCGCACTGAAAAAGCCAAATGCTAGTAGGATCGCAAAGTTGTTGGTCCTGGAAATCGTCGCACGATATGGTTGTCCTAAGTGGGTGCTAAGTGATCGAGGCAAAGCCTTTCGATCTACAGTAATGAGGGAAACTGATGGACGCAAAATGGTGGACGCAAAATTGAAACTACCGCTTATCACCCGCAGTGTGACGGTCTGGCTGGAAGGTTCATTCAGTCGTTGAAATCCTCAATTTTCATGAATGTGAACGCAAATCGTTCCAACTGAGACACGTTTCTTCCGCTTGCTTTATTAGCATATAGGACTTCTGTCAACATCTACGACTGGTTTTAGTCCGTTTGTTCTGATGTATGGACGCATCGCGCAGTTTCCTTTGGATGGAGAATCGACTACTTTGGAGCGTTATGAATCAGTAAATGACTTTAGGAAGCATGTGTGCAAGGGTGTCAAGTGGTTGCACGAACGGGCTTTAGCTAATTCTGATAAGCGGAAGAAGGGCCAAGTTGCATACTACTACCGTACGGCTAAAGCACCGCAGCTAATAGTGACACAGGAAGTAATGTTAAAGGAAATGCCTGTTAGAAAGAATCGCCCTGTCTGGAAGAAGGGATACGCGGTTCAGGAGAAATGCTCGCCCGTAAATTATGTAGTGCTAGGTCCCGATGGCAGAACTGACGTTTATCACAGAAATAGACTGAAACCATTTTATCGACGTTGAGGTGAATCCGTGTGTTTATATGTTTGTTTGTGTTCAGTTATTGCGTGTTAGTTGGTTAGTGCGTATACGTGTGTATATATTGTTGCAAGGTGATTTGAAAGTGTGGAATAATCGGTTTGCGGGTATACTTGTTTTGAATGTGAGGTATGGTGATTGATACAAATGAGAGATGTGTGTTTAAATGCGTGAACGCCAATGGGCCCGTTGGCGTGGTATATATCTGTAGGCGGGTAAGTCTGTAAGCATTTGCGTCAGGGGAATAGCATAGCATACTAGACAGACGGGTAAAGTAAATAGATAAGGAAAACACAAGGTGACATGAGTTAACTAGAGGGGTTCAGCCCTCGATTATGATAACTTGTGTTTGCTCTTGTGCGTTTTAGACTATCTGTGGGCAGCTTTAAGATTGCAGCAGCTGGTCACATTGGCAAGGGCGTGCTTGCATCCAGGGTTAGAAGGGCGTTGTCGAACTTCCAATTTTTATTAGCTGGAAGGCAGCCCCAGACAAATGTTTGAGTCCTTCAACGCCCACGGGTGTCATTCGTCAGTTCGAGTCTGTCGATAGGGTTTTGAGTGTGCACCCGGAGGCCAAGTTTTGCTTCTCTGAGATACCGCCGAGGCTGTGTGATTTGCATAAACGGACGGGTAAGATCAGCCGCATGTCTGCTGCTGTAACATCTTGTAACAAGGGACTAGCACTTCTTGCTACTGAACGTCCACGTGTTGAACTGGTTAAAATCTGTGATGTCCTTAATGAGCCAAAATTCTTCAAGCGAACACAAACACAAGTTCTTGGAATGGGTTTTATTTGCATCTTAACGAAATGGGTGCAACAGAGCTTCACGGAAGTGTAGAGGGACTCAGCCCTCTATAACCATTCTCATGAGCTCCGAATAAATTAGCAGTTCTGCTATGATTCTGGAATTTATATTATGCGAGCGTACTATATCCTTTATGCTTATCTACTTATTACTGTTATTTATTTGTATTCATTTTGTTTGAGTTCGGCATTTCTCGCATGTTTTTGGCTGCTAGAAACGGGGAGGGGGAAAGATGTATGTGTAATTGATACAAGAAGCTGAAAAAGTAACCAGATTCTGGCGATCTACTTATATACTATCAGCTTATAGTAGTAACGCCTGCTACGAAGTTGTGTCTTCAATTAAAGTTAGTGTTCTTGTGCTAGCCAGCGTTTACCGGATAATTGCCATATAGTGTCCTATCACAATAATTCAGTACAATAACAGATTCAATCGCAACTAGAATTTTTATGCTTTTCATTTTCAACTTCTAAGACTTAACACAAGTTAAGAAGAAGCGGACACTACCTTGGTTCTTGCAATTACCGGAGTAATTTTTTATGAGCCTGCTATTTATGTTTCGCCTGCTTACTATGTTTAGTGTATATTTAACAAATGCATGTCAGATTAAGCCGACCAAACGACAAATTCCACAATCTCCCTAGGGAAATACATTGTGCTAATGTAACTGATGGAAGTGAAAACAGATAAGAGCAGAGCAGAGCTGAGTCCAACAACATACAAGTTCTTAATGAATAAACACATTGCTTGACTGGCTAATCTAAGATTTCAAAGCACAACTCATGCTTGAATAACTTTGTCACACTATCTCGTTATATAATATCATTTCTCTGTTCTGTCACACTATAACGTTATATGACCCAATTCTGTTCAAAAACTTTACCGTGTAAATGGATGAGGCTTTTCTAAATAAATATTCATAATAATAAAACTTCTTAACCCGACACAACATAACCCAATTATATCAGAATTGCTTGCTGAAGTGGCGTTTCCATGGCACTGTACTAAATATTAATAAGCAACAGCTAATTTCGTTTCATATTGTTAACCTGATTCAAGCAGCATGAAACTCAAGCTTAACCTATGAAGAAACAATATACAGCACAGACGTCTTCTGAGAAAGTTGAAACTGATTGATAGAATAATATTGAGACAAATAGCCTAGTTAGTTTTCAAGGACGTAAACGGTAGTTTGGCCACCGATAGAGAATGCATCCATGATAGCTATGATGCTATGCAATGCAATCGCCTACTTATTGTACTGGTTGTTGTACATGTGACAACAAATTGTGACAGCGCAAATTTGCGGGCACACGGCATAGACCCAGCGGTTGTCACACCGTTTCGTTACTGGTTACATGAACAACACTGTGACAATTCGATAGTAACTGTGACAACGCGTTGTCAGAAGATTGTCAAATGCAATCGCGGATTTAAGGTGATTACTTTTTAGAGGTACTAAAATTGAACCAGAAAGTGTCGTTTTGAGAGATCTGATCAAGCACATCGAGGAATCGGCAGCTCAATACGATAAGTGTTGAGAACGTTTTTGTTTAAAAAAGATAAATAGATAAAAAGATAAAAAGATAAAGGCTTAAACGAACTCCTTCTAGCTTGGTGAGACTGTAGCCTCGGTAGCTCAGTTGGCAGAGCGTCGGAGCGTTAATCCGAAAGTCGTGGGTTCGAGTCCCACCCGAGGCCCGAATTTTTCGGATCTCAGGTGCTGAAGTGCCAATTTCATTTCTTACACTAATATTATCCTCTAGAATCCTCCTACAGTAACTTGGAGGATCAGAGTTTCTTTTAAAGGTTACCAGAACTACCATCATAGCAGACGATAAAACTTGAAATTCATTAACAGTTTGCACGCACACTTGTTTGGTGTCGTTTTAATTATGGCTTATGTTAGGTGATTATTGATGCTAAGTTTGGTTTTTATAGCGATGACTTTCAAACGCTGCAATACACACTCGGTTATCAAAAGCAAGTTTCCAGTCCAGTGGATGCAACAAATGGGCTAGGTCACGTTGGGTTTATGGGGTTTTTCTCAAGGAGCAACCAGGAGAGCTGCTGGAAAGCTACGTTCTTGCCACCATATAGAGTGTAGATGATTTTTCAATTAGGTCAGAGTACATATACTGCAGTCAGGCAAATCCTAATGCAAGATCACAGAAGAATGCATATGATCTGCTGAAATGAGTAACTAGCAGCACATACTGCACAATTGAAAATCGGGTTGCAGTCCAAATAGTGAGAGTACCTATGGAAACTAATGCAGCACTATATATAGCAAATCCACTTTTGTTCAGCTACAAATTTCAGTTTATCAAGAAACTGATAGCAGAGAAACGATTGTCGAGATACAGTGCACTAAAAGAAGCCTTCAGGTACGATGATATCGCAGTCCTGAACGAGAATGGAGTATTCGGACAAATGATCAAATGAGATATACCAGACTGTCTATTCCTGAAAAGAATCAACGAAGACACCAACCAAGTAGGCGTTCTAGACCTAACAGTTACTAACAACCAGTTCAACTGCGGTATATACGACAAACGGGATGACTTAAACTTTGAAGTCATCACGATGCCTAAAATTTTAGACAATATCCCAGAAAAATTCGGTTATGCTGTAGTTTATAATGAAATCTGTCGCTACTTAAATTTATCTAATTCCTATACTTCTTTTGAAAGGCTTATCGGTAAACATTTTCCTAAAGGCTACTTTAAAAAGAAATTATTAAACTTAATTAATGGGTTAGAGAAAAATTTGGTTATTTCTATTAAGTTTGGTTTTAGGTCGGAAGGGCGGCTGAGGAAGCTGAAAAGAGACTATTTAAAGACTTAATGGGCTCCCTTTCCCCCAACGTGTCTACTCGCAGTTCAGGAACTGTGGGCGTCGGAGTTGGTGGGGACGCGGGAGGGGGAAGATAATATAACTGTGATTATTAAAGATACAGTCGAGCACCCTACTCCGGATTAGGCCCGCATCCCTGATAATTTAAGGAAACAAATCAGGATATTTTGCAAAGGGCCCATGACAGACACACTAAGTTAACCCAGTCACTGAAAATAGAAGGAGCATGCTCGCCTTGTTCTGTTAGATCAGCCACTTCATTGATTGTACGACTCAGTTATTCACTAATAATTTTCCTTTGTTATTCGGTTTGTTATATTATGGACTTCATTATTATTGTTACTTTTTTGCTTTAGTTGACAGTTGAGATGTTTTAATTGCGTGTTTATTGCTAGATCTTAATTCTACTCATTTTCGGTGTGTACAAAGGTCCCGGTAACAACGCTCCTCATAGATGCGAACCTCCATTACATGCGATATACAAACAGTCGTAATGATCGTAATGACAATCTAGAGCTGGAATAATTTAATAATTGGTCTTAGCAATATCAATCTTCCCCGCACCATGGCTGTTTAGGATATACTTTTTTGTAAAATTGTGTGATCTTCCGAACGTTCTACATTTTGCCATCTGAGAGTGTGTGCGAAAATTGCCCATTTCTTTTCGTTTCCTTTAATGGCCGGTTCTATGGACTGCTCTTCTTGCGGCCAACAAATTTCTGTACCAATACTAGATCGCCTTCTGTAAAAGGTCGATGGCCGTATGGTTTGGGAGGACTGATAATATATTCTTCGAGTTGTGAGTGTACGAGGGATGGAACCGAACTTGTGATGTCCAGCACAAGCTAGCATGTGTATATAATACAAACTTGTGTAGCTCCAAAGCTACACTGGTGCTCAAGCGTATGCAGCTGCTTAGACAACTGAAAGACACAGGCTGTGTGTAGGCTGTCAATTCTGGTGCTTTAATAACAGATTATATGACTAACTTGCATAAACTGAAAACAGCTACTTACGCATACCAGAGATGGAACCGGGTCACCGGGTCAGTTCGGGTCACTTTTTGGACCGGGTCAGTGGGTCAAAAGCTTCGACCCGGTCTTGACCCGGTTTTCTGAATTTACCTCAAATTTTGGAAATTTTTGTGTTATCAAGCTAAAATTTTAGCTTAAATTTTTGTTCGATGTCCAATATTAATTTGCTTTTTATTCCGCTGGAGCGGAATAACTTCCCCGGTGTTGTTGTATGAAATGCATGTACGCCATTGTTCTGCTCTGATATTTGTAGTGCTTACAGTGAAATCAAACTTCTAAATTTATTGGTTCGGGCCTCAAACGTAGCTGCACCGGATTTTGAGCACTAACAGCGGTGCGAACAGGCGAGGAGACTCTGGGTCACCTCTTAGATCCTTCAGATCAAGTAGCCTGGTTTTGGTCTACCCAATCTGGGATTTGTCCGCGTTAGACCGTGAGTTCGAACCTCCAAGCTCCGTTTTCCGTTCAAGGTCAATGCAAGTATCGTGAGCAACTGTTTAGCAGAAGCCCACCTTCTGGAATCTTTAATTCACGATCACAACTTTCAAAGCCAACTTAACTACTAAACAAGACTGGATGCCACACTGATAGATTCCGCCTAAGATCCTAATCAAAGCTACTCTATACCCTAAGATCCTATTAGAAAGAACCACAGAACCTATAAATTTTAGGGTTTAATGTACAAGAGTTATAGGCAGACGAAATAGAAATGATAAGATACAGACCGTAGCTAATGTAGATAAGTAGATACAGCACAAATATAAACAACTGTCCAGAATGATACAGTATACAACAACAAACAATTACTGATTACAGGAATGCTAAGCAGAGCACAAAATATTATTAAGCTACAAGCGAACACTCAATAACGTTAACCACGCACACAAACAAACAGATAATTACTGATTCCTAAGGCTCGTACCTATTTATTAAACCTAAGCTTTAAAGGTTGACCAGAATGATAACTTAGACCTAACCAGCAGTCTGACATACGAACTGCCTCTAAAGTTTAACAGTGAACCCTGCAAGAATCTGAACTTTAACTAAAAGCTGAAACCTACAAAATTAAGAATGAACTAGTCATGTATAGTGAGTCGGGTCTAACTACTGAAGTATCGAGTGGGTCTGCCTATGTGCTTATTGTGTCCGATATGCTTTTGTTTTAATGGATGCAGTCAAGCTTGCACAGTTTCCACCCTTTCCAGGGCTCTAGATATTAGGTCTGACTGCTCACTCGGCAGACAACCAGACGCTAATATCCTACTTCCTGCCTAAGGAAGCGGCCAACGGATAATTCGCACGAAAGGTCTTTTAGATTTCCCCAAAATGTTCGAAATTTAGATTCAACAAGATTTAGAGAGACAAGAAAACAGAGAAAACAATAGCGACGACAAAAGAATGCATAACTGTTTTTAAGAGTTCAAGTTTATTCTTCTTTCTTCTTCCTTGGAGATTCCCCAACTCAGCCCACAACCGAAAGTTTGATTGGTCTTGCAACAGACCCTCAGAGCCGTGAAGCGGCTGGAAGTTCGCTAAGGACAGCTTTGATGATCACGTCAGGTCGAGGGAGCAAGCCTCAACCAGGGGGAACGGGTGTGCACGGCAAAGGCAATAGATGACCGGAAATGGGTGTCGGACAAATCACCCTTGCTGACAGAACTGATGAAAGGGTGTCGGATAAATCACCCTGTAGTTGAACTGATGAATGTGCACCCCGCTCTGCCCTGGCAGACTGTTTATCCCGTAGGCAGTTCAGAAAGAAACAAAGTTACTATTCAAAGAACCTTTAACTCCGGAAATTCCAGAGATTGTTGGACGGAGAAAGAGAGAGAGCTGGATCCAAAGAATTGAGAGGGCCAGGGGGATCAGGATAGATCTCACACGGGCGGCGATGAAGTGATAGGATCGGGGGTCCAAGATCTCAGGAACTGGGGGAAGCAGCAAGATCGGCGGCAACTGATGGGCAGCAGAATTTATCCAGGCAGGCCAGGTTAAGGCAGGACGGGGCTAGGTTCAACCTGAATCAAATGGGTTAAAACCGTTAGGATCTTTCAGAGAAAGATCCTAACACGATATTTCCTGGGTCCAGGAATAATCCCTAAGAAGCTGAGATGTGAAGTTTGAAGAGTGCGTAAAAATGTGTGAAAGTTTGAGCATGTGTTCTGTGGTTTAAAATTGAGAAAATTTTAATTGAAAGTGAAATTTGAGGACTTTTGGGAGAGTTCCCAAAAGTCCAAGCTTCTCAGTGGATTTCCTTTCGGAAATCCACGCGACCCAGGTAATATCTGGACAGATATTACAAATCAGAATCATTTACGACAGTAAATAAAATATTTTAAATTAAGGGACAATCTCAGGGGTATCTTTGAAAAAGGACCTCTGGGTCCTGTAATAAGTCTCAGAGGCGATTCCCAGAAAAAGAGGGAATCGCCTTTAAAAAACTAAATAGTGGAGCAAAAATAAGGGGGAGAGACCCTATGGTGGGAAGTCAACCTAAGCCCCCTCCTAGTCTAGAACCCAAGAAAAAATTGACAAGGGGCTAGTGTTAATACACTAGCCCCGTTCCGGAGTGGGGGGAATTTTGGGCATAGTAACGCCCTATATAGAAAAACAAGGGGGGAGTGTAGGGAGAGGCCAAAAGACGGCCGCACGGTTCAGAAGACGAGGTAAGACTGATGTTCAAAACAAGTCTACCTGTCAATCATGACAATTTCGGCAATCATTCGTCTGATTGGCCGAAATTGTCCTCCGCGCAAAAGGCGCGCTCTTAAATGATTCTGATTGGGTCAAATTAGTGTAATCATAAAATAACATTGCGCGGGCTCTCAAGTGTTTACGTGAAAGGGGAAAGGGCAATTAAACTAATCCCTTTCCCCTATTGTAAAATTAGGGAGAAAATTAAGAAAGATAACATCAAAGCGAACGCACTCAGGCGAGAAATTGACACTACGTCAATTTCTCGCTAAAAGAGAAAACATAACGCAACACCCTTTTAAAACCTGGACCAGAGGGTCCCCGTAACTAAAACTTATTAGACTGCTGATTAGGTAGGTAAAATTAATTAACTAGCTTAGTAGGTACGAGCCTTGTACAAAGCACAAAACACAATACAAAATACAAACAATTAAGTAGCTAAGACATGAATTAAAATTAAAACTTTTCTTTCAGTTCCCCTCTTTTTCTTTTGCCTTTGAGTCTCAGCCGAGCTGGACTCAAAGAGCGAAAAGTTTGTACAGTTACAGAAGTAACGCATCTGTTACTCCAAATTGGCAATAAGGGAAGACATAAAAGTCTTCCCTTAAATTACAAAATCCAGAACTTTGCAAAAAGGAAAAACTTGAAAAGAATTCCACACTAGCTAGGCAAAAACCCAGTTAAGTTCAGTGAAAGGGCAAGCCGAGCTTCCCTTTTGCTTTAAAACCAATAAAAACCAAATTAATCAAACTTTAAACTTAATTAACATAACTTTCATTAATTAATTAGCTAGAATATGGATTAACTTAATTAAACATAAACTTTAATTAAGCTTAAAATGAAGTTTAAACTATTAGCATTCGCAATACTTGAGGGACGAGCCGAGCTCTCCCAGTTAGGTCAGAAAATCAAGCATAACTCAAAATCTAACCACCGAAGCACTAATTGTTTTGTGCTTATTTTAAAGAGGAAGACCTGCTGAGTTTACTTATAAAAGTTTTAACCTGGTTATTGATGTTAATTAATGTGAAACTTTTAATTAAAAACACTATGGCCATCCAAGTCTGGAGGCCCATTTGAACTTCAATATATGGCTTCAAAACCGGCATGTAAAATAAAATCGAACCACAGAAACACCAATTATTTTGTGCTTAGTTTGAAGAAGAAGAACTGCTGATTTGATTTATAAAAGTTTTAACCTAATTATTGGCGTTAATTAACTTGCAACTTTAATTAGAAATGCTGTGACCAACCAGAACTGGAGGCCAACTTAAA
>JASAND010010079.1:0-58095 GCA_030248195.1 Trissonchulus latispiculum
ATATGCTTAGACTGACCGAAATAATTCACAATGGCTTAGGCTTAGACGTGTAAAAGCACGCTCTATTCTAAGCCTAACACGCTCTCAGTAAGCCTAGGCGCTGCCGCGGAGGAACGCGTTATTTGACGGTGCTCACAAGTAGTGTTGTGCGTTGGCCGGTGCGGCCAATGGCTGGCCAATGGCCGGCCATTGGCCGGCCAAGCCATTGGCCGTTGGCCGACAAAATCTCAGCCAGTTGGCTTGGCCGGCCATTGGCCGTTGGCCGGCCAACGGCCAATGGCCAACGGCCAATTGGCTGGCCGTTGGCTGTTGGCCGATGGCCGGCCAATGGCCGTTGGCCGGCCAACGGCCATCGGCCAACTGGCTGGCCGTTGGCCGTTGGCCTTCCAATGGCCGAGTGTTGGCCAAGCTCAAATTTACTGAGTTTGTGCGTCAACTGTGTTAAAATTTTAATTTGCTACATAATATTGTGCACATGTTGCATTATAAACGTTACATTAGAAACATTACTACAGATTTTCAGTTTACATGCATACCGTATTGACACTTTGCTCTAAGTTTTCGATATGCCCGTACTATTTTATCGTAGATAGCGTTGTTTTTCAATACATTTGCTAATTGCATGCAAACGCTAATGGTGCTAAGTGCTAACAACTTAGTTTTTAAATTTGTATAGCGGTCAACGTCAACTTCACATCAATTATCAATTCATTGCAGTCCTCTTGCAAAATGAACACAGAATTATCGCGGATTGGAGCTAAACGTTTGGAAAACTATTTTTAATAAAGTTCAATTAAGTTGTTGACACCATATTAAGCACAGTAGACGAATAAAAATAGTAAATTCCAGTCGCTAAAGAATGGCTAATTGCTTACAGCCAAGCAACAGCCAACGGCCAACCGGCGACCAACGGCCATCCAGTTGGCCGTTGGCTGTTGGCCGTTGGCCGGCCAACGGCCATTGGCCGGCCATCGGCCAACGGCCAACGGCCAGCCAATTGGCCGTTGGCCATTGGCCGTTGGCCGGCCAACGGCCAATGGCCGGCCATCGGCCAACGGCCAATTGGCTGGCCAACTTCAAACTCCGGCCAAGCCAAGCCAAGCCAACCAGAGAAAATTTCGGCCAATCCCAACACTATCAATCATCCGAAGGTCAACCAAATCCGGCCCTTCCAAAATCCCCAAAAATGGTAATCCGAAACTTCCCTTAAATTTAAAACTAGCCGACCTCCCATCCTCAATAGCTGTTTCCGGGGTGAAGCAGCATGGCGCACTGTAGTCCCAAATTTCCACGTCGTTACCTTGAACACTAAACCAACACCACCAAAACATTTTCGAGAGAGCTTTTACAACCGACCGTCTACCACGACAGAACGAATGAGACTGATCCATTTTCCGATTTTTGCTCCTTTTATAGATTTTTGTCAATTCCCAAGAGGGTAGTTAGCGGTCCCCACGGGACCAAGATCAAATGCACGGACCGATTAGGTCATTAATCAAACTCGATAAACGGTCCCAGGAGGGTAACTAAAATACAACTCGGTGTGGTCCCAGGGGATAACATATGGCGAGCGTGGGTAAAAATAAAATTTAAGGTGGCGTGTCACAAGACAGGAAAGATGCATATATATATATATATATATATATATATATATATATATATATATATATATATATATATATATATATATATATATATATATATATATATATATATATATATATATATATATATATATATATATATATATATATATATATATATATATATATATATATATATATATATATATATATATATATATATATATATATATATATATATATATATATATATATATATATCAGTATACTATGGCAAATATGAGGTTTAGAAATGATCACTGGCAACCTTATATTTTGTTTTAAAATTTTTGCAACCTGCTTTTGCATTTAATTTGTGGCTGAATATGCATTCTTTGTATGTTTCCATATGTCAGGTGACTAAATCACGACTTGTGCTTTACTGTCTCCACGAGAAGTATGAACGCATCCTCGTGACGTGAGGACAAAGCACAAAGCACAAAGGACAAAGGACAACAGCACAAAGCACAAAAGCACAAAAAGTATGAACCGGGCTTAAGGCAGAAATCTCGACGGAGGGTCCAGGCTCCAAGCTTACCATTGTTCATCATTTGAGTGACTACTACTACTAGCTACCGCAATCCTTATAAGTGCATTTCAGTTTCCTCGATAAACACACGGTTAACAACGTTAAGCGCGCCCCCAAGATCTCGGGGATTACCTTATACACAAGTAAATTTGACATAGCTTGGCGATTAGCAAATCAGATCAGCCAATAGTTCAAACACATAAAAACACATAATGAACAATGGTAAGCGCCCCCCCCCTGAGATTTCTGCAGCCGAGCATTAAGATTAAGAGCATTAATAAATTAAAGAAATTAAAATTAAATCATAAAGAGCATTAATTAATTGGCATTAAGAGCCGACCATTAAGAAGTGCAAAGCTCCCCACTCTTCCTCTTCCTCCTCTTGGTAATACCAATTTCAGGTTATATACTTTCGCCTTGTATAAGTTAAGCATCGACGTCATATACGTTCTTACAAGGTAAGGTGTCTGATTAGTAGTTTCGTCTGATACCACCTACGTTTTAGACTATATTACGGTTGGCAGTTTGCATTAATGTAGCTGTTGGAAAGGCAGAGGAAACTGGGCGATGCTGTTTTGATCTATTGTCATTTGTTATAAATGTTACTCGTATTCATTTTCATACGTTTATACTGGTTCTCGATGTCAGTGAAAGTTGAACTTGCAAAGCCTACGCAGGGTTCTGGTAAACCGGGTTTTGGTTGGGTAAAGGCGATGGCTAACAAAAGCGTCTTGCGTCTGCCCAGCCAGCCAAAGGTCCAGCCTGGTCCCAAGACTACTTTGTTTCACAACACAATAACTTCTCCGCTCAAGTAGCCGAAATGACCTGTGAGCAGCCCAAACTGCCCATGAGGCGCCCAAACACCTAGAATCAACAGAGTATAGTGTGATTATCCGTTTCTCTTGGATCGTTTTCCACATCCCCACGTACTACTGTCCGATAATAAAAGTTTAAGCCTAGGAGTAGTAGTAGCCTGTAGTCATGGAGCATCTTGACATTTTGTAGTGCCCTGGAGATCTGCTATTACATTATAATTGTCTTGTCTAATCCTTAATTTTGCAGAAACCTCTTTTAATGCTTGCTGCACTTTTATTCAGTCCTTCGGGACTTATCCTGGTTTTCTGCTGTATTGTGGTAGCAATTGTGGCCCGCCATCTCCTGTTCATGTATGGATGGAGATCAAAACTACCCCCTGGACCATTTCCTCTGCCATTTTTGGGAAACATATTGCGTAATCTATTTATTATTAATTTGAAACGAATGTGTAAAATTGTGTCATCGTTTACTGATGTTGACTTTGGAGTATATTAATAAAATCCCAGAGACAGTTAAAATGCATGAACGTTGTATACAGTTCAGCAACGACTATGAATATAGTATGTGCATTCGTTAATGTTAATGTTAATGTTTTTAGGCTTTAAAGGAACTGATGTCCCGACATATCAGACTATACCGAAATTAACCGAAAAATACGGTGACAAGATTACATTATGGCTGGGACCGATTCCAGCTGTTTTTCTGCAAACTCCTGAAGCAATCAGAGAAGCCATGATTGACAATCAGCACGATTTTGCTTCGAGAGCACAGTCTATGTTCTGTGAGTGACATATAAAACAAAATTGTTATTAACCAGAAATTAATTGGTTCATTAACGAAATGATTGACACCCAGCTGGACTACATGTATAGGTTGTTGCACAACATAGAGTGCACTAGCTGATTTATAGGCACGCTAAGCGAAACTGAAAGGGGTTGTGATGTGCGAGCGAAGCGAGTGTTTCGTGAAAGCTTGCACGAGAATTTTTTTGTGGTACGAGGGCGGAGCGAAGCGGAGCCCGAGTACCACAAAAGAATTCGAGTGCTAAGCTTTCCGAAACACTCGGGTTTCACAACCCCTTGCAGTTTTGCTTGGCGTGCCCGTAAATTAGATGGTGCGCGAGAAATTGTGCAACAACTTAGTTGTGAAATAGCTTAGTTCAAATTTAAAATACGGGAAATTTGAATTAGACTTGGCAGGCAGCACACCAGAGTGTTCCTCGCCCTGGGTCATGTGTTTGTCCGCGTTGTACGTTAAGCACATTATTCATTTATTACTTCAGTTTGGATACAAACTCCTTCTAGCTTTGTATGTCTGAAGTCTCGATAGCTCAGTTGGGAGAGCATCGGACCTACACCTACACCTATTGCGGCCAACGGTTGGTTGGTACATATTGGTTACGTAGGCCTTGGTAAATTGATTTCATCTCTAATATTGCACATATGTATATTAATTTAGAGGGTACAGATACAATTAACAAGTTGTTTTTTATATCATAGCGGAAATATTTATGGATGGTGGTACCGACATTATTTTTGCCGACTACACACCGCAGTGGGCAACTTACAAAAAACTGGCTAATCGAGCATTACGGTTAGATTTTCTGATTGTACTATGATACCAGAAATAGTATAGTAGAATGTGCAATACTTGCACCGGTAGCTCAACTCCAATTAGTTAGCAAATTAGCAACTTGGCAAGTTAAGGGGGGGGGGGTACGAATTTCACTAAAAGGTCGATGCTGGAAAAGCTAGCTAGTCTTTTGCCACATAATAGTATTAGGTTTAGTGTAAAATAGTTTAAAGTTTGAAAGAATTCCACGCAGCGTAGAAGTTGGTGCTGTCGGTCCAAAGCTCGACATGGCATGTACACTAACTTCGCCTCGCCCTGATCGCTTTGAGCAAGGTACGGTACCCAAGTTTTCCGGAAATAGTACTGACATATAGTACTTTGATATCGTGTAAACTAATCCTTAGATCCATGTATACTTTTCTGTGAGATACAATCAAAGTGCGAAAAATTGGGTGTTGTAGGTCTATACGGGTGGAGGTTACCAAATTAACCGTGGTTTAAATTAAATTAGCTGTGGTTTACCAAATGAACCCAACTTTGCTCCAATTAATATTCCGAGTATCTGTCTTAACTTAAGTAAAAATGACGTGATTTCGTTAATCCCTGCGTTAGCAGTGCTAGATTACATTATCGATATTGTCGCTGTTGTTTGGTGCCATTTCGAAGATGTGAGTCAATTACTCTAAAGTACTGTGGCAGAGTCGGCTGAAACTTTGCGCATTGCAGGCCAGTGAGCGCACCAGGATGTGCAGAAAGCTAGGTCACTAAACATCGCTCCAAGGTTTAGAAATGCTAGATTGATTTCTCGAAGTATGGATGGCGATCGCTGCAGAAAGCTCTAAGACAGTTGTAAGCGCATACTGAACGAAGGAAGCGTCATATCGAAAAACGGATTTCATATTCGGCAACATAACCTTCTTACAATAATAATTTAACCTTCTCGGCAAAATCGGAGAAAAAATTTTTTGACCCATATTTACTGCGCTTAGCTAGCTTTTCAGGCATAAAAATAAGGGTTATTTTTTAACAAAAGTTTGCTAGCACACTAACCAGAAAACTTCGAAGCCTTCGAAACTTACAGACAGTTTGATGCTATTACAGCGTAATATTTGGTAAAAAGTTTGGGTAGGCTAGGGGCTGTCAATTTTATTAGATCGAAAACGGCGCACGGTCACATCCCAACTTTTTGCCAAATTTCAAACTTTGAGCTGTTATAGCTAAAGAAGGAAGCAACGCTCGAATGCAGGAATACTTTTAATATTTAACACCAATAACAGCAGCTCTCTCCGACGATGTCGTGCCAACCCGTTCGTAGCTCCCCCCTTAACAAGTTAGCCCTTCCGAGCAGAGAGCAAAATACCGGTCAGCAAAATACATTATGAATGTGTTACAAGTTAGAAAAGCTTAGCATTTACGTTAAAATGGAGTATGTTTGTTGAAATCCTGCAATTTTCAGCTAACAATCATTTTTTATTTTTAGGTCAATAATTGGGAATGAAGCTTTAGAGGAGCAGGTTACCCTGGTCGTATCTGAAATAGTGGAGGAAATGTTACTAAGCAAAAATTGTTTAACATTACTCCAGTATACTCATAACTGTGTTTACAATATATTACTGGGAGCCTGTTTCAGTACCAGGTAAGTGTGTAAGCTTCTTTGCTTCAGCCTGTTCCTTTCTTTGACAAAATAGCAAACATTGTACAATTAAAATATGGCGACAAACACGGAAATTTTAATTGTTTCGCTCGTTTCTATCTTTTAATTTTTCAATAATTTTATTTTAACAGGATGTCAGTGCATGACGAAGAATTTTTGAGGTTTGTGCAAATCCAGCAAAAGTTCAATGACAACACTAACTCTCTTGTCATGCTGGAAATGATCCCGGCAATATCCAAGTTTCCAAAACTCTATCATCAAATACCTCTGGTGAAGAAACTTACAAAGACTTTCGCAGAACTAAAGGAGTTCGTTATATCAATGTTTCAAAAATCAAAGGAAAACTATGATCCTGGTAAGAAATATGGCGAACTATTGACTTCATTTTTCATTAATTAAATCAGTGCAGAAGTAAATTACCATTACCTTGTAACGGATATAGAAAACAAACGATTATATAAAAACGTTAACAGTTTTGAGATTGCATCTCGGCCTGTTGTTCTGAGTATAATTTTCTGGTCGCCTCAAACTTTAGTACGTCAACGTTCCGATGGAACGTCGCTATTTCAAACCAATTTTCTGTATTCAGAAAATGTTACTAATCTAAGCGAAGCCATTATAAGAGAGCAGGAGAAAATGGAACAAGAGGGTGACCAGGTCAAGCTGAAGGATAAAGACGCTGGCCTGCTTATTTTGGATGTTTTCCAAGGTAGGTACCTACGTTCTTTGTCGTGATTACTAAGCTTGATCAAGATCAAGAAAACTGCATATAAAAGTACATCCCCTTTTAGTAAAAAACATGAAGTAGTAAATAGAAATAGAAATCGGTTCAACAGCAAACAGAATAGGTTATGTTTTTCTGGTTTTGTGTTGCCGATCTGAAGTGGGTAAGCCTGCGGTCGTCGGCCTTTCGGTTGTCTGCAAAGGCAGGGGGGGTTGGTAAATAGCATTGTTGCTAGCGAATTCTCTAAGATGTCGTATTCTGAGAAGTAATATAGATAATATACCACTGAGCATTAAGAAAATAGCCATTCGAAAATATTTCAGCTGGCACAGAGACAACATCTACAACGTTGCAATGGTTTTTCCTTGAAATGATTTTAAATCCTGATATTCAGGAAAAATGCTTCCAACAAATTCAGCAGGTAAAATCAGTTTTGGTCCGTTGAATGAATCCTTATGAATCCTTGAACAGAACACAACTTCCTGCGAAATGCGTTCCTGTCCACTGATTCGCTAATTTGCTTAAGGAATACTGCATAAATCTTTAACCTCGTCTCAATTGTTTTACCGGTTCGGGGTAGTGTCAGCTAGTTCAATTTTGACTGGGTGTCTGGGTAGGTGAACTGAAGAATTGCAGTTGCAATTAGCCGACGTGTTCTACAAGGCTATGTCAACTACTCTCAACTGGCATGTCGCAGTCAAAAAATTTCCCAGGATACTCCAAACGTTCAATAGCTGCTTTATTGCTACTGCTCGGTAAATTAGAATTTGTCTGCTCAGCATTTTTCTGGCCTTTCACTAACGTTTCTTTAATGACATGACATATGACGTGAGTTTGCGAAAAGCTGTTTGCTAGAGTTACAAACTGCTGTATGTCTCAAATATTTTCAGGTGGTTGGCGAAGAACCCATCAGATTATCTCATCGACCCAAGTTACCATTAATAGAAGCATCGATTTTGGAGACACTTCGACATCATCCAGTTGCTCCTTTTGGAGTGCCTCATGCACCAACACAGAACGGAACAAGACTTGGTTTGCTCCACAGTTTGATTATTAAACAAGAAGCACTACAGTTGTGACCGTTCGTTATTGATGTGTCAATAAGAGGAAAAAATTGAGTTGTCCTTATAATATTAGCAGTTTTTCTGTTTTCTATAAATATCATGTGTTGAATGCTTTCTTATTTTCTTGCTGTTTTTGTCTTTAGGAAAATATGTATTTCCTAAGAATTGCGTGGTAATTGCTAGTATCTACGATCTCCATCACAATCCAAAGTACTGGAAGCACCCTGCAGTGAGTTATATTAGTTATCTTAGTTTGAAAAGGCCATATACAGGTCACACAGAATAATATATTTATATTTAACATACAGCAAACTGGTTCGATCAAACATTGTTCGCAGCAGATTTAAAATTGAGTGAACGTGACAGGTGCCCAATCCTTCCTTCTGCGGACTAGAACTGCACCTATACCCCAACCAAAGTGAAAAAAATTATTTCAGATTTTCTAAAAATGAAAAGTTTCCCCGCTGTGTTATCTGATTTTGTAAATTTATTGTTTTCTAAAGACTTTTCTGTTTCATTTCCTTTGTAACCAAAGCATAAACACCAATTCATCATATTTTATGATTTCTCAATAACTTTGTTTCAGTCCTTTGATCCTGTTGCGCATTTCATCGATCCCGTGGATGCCACCGCAATGGATGCCTTTTGGTGTAGGTCGAAGAGTATGTTTGGGAGAAACTCTGGCAAAGAATGATCTTTTTCTGATTTGTGCTGGAATGCTGCAAAAGCTGAAATTTTCAGTAGTTCCTGGCCACAACTATACATTGCTGCCGAAAGCTGGAAATGATATAAACATGATTCCTGAACTATATCCGGTGTCCGTGGCGCTGAGGACGTAGAAATTGAAACGCAGCTGAACATAAGAAAAACTGAGAAACCATATAATTGAAAATTTATTTTTGTTAATGATTGCTGTTAGGAACTGTTTGTTTAGGAACTGTTGTTTAATTGTTTAGGAACTGTTTGTAGAGTTAGATAAACGTTTATTCTTCAGTCTATCGTTTTGTTAGCCACCGTTTTCACTCACTTACCTGCTCCTTCAGCTAACAGTCATCTTAAAATTTCCAATATCTCAGTTTAGTTATTTTTACTTAGAAATGAGAACATAAAATATTAAAAGCCTTAAGAAAGATAAGTAGTTAGCATTGATTTAAGAATTTTTCTTTATTAAGGTTTATAAATAAGAAATAAATAGAAATAATCAATAATTAACTCTACAAAATTTCTTATTTTTCAAGAAATTTTATTCAGTATACATTTAGATTTAATTTTGCATATCAACTATTATAATGAATAATTGTTTTGGCAGATCACGTTATAATGATAGTCCATCTTCAAAACATAAGTAGTTGCTACATTTATGAGACAAACGTCATTCATAATATGAAGTCTGCATTATTTCTTATTTCTTGCATTGGTGAAAAATTTGCCTCCTGCGTTGCACATTTCTGCTTTCCTGCCGCCCTGCCTTGTTGCTTGTTTACCGGCGACTACAGGGTTGGCTGGAAGTCTGCGGGGGTAACTGCCGAAGTATATTCATCACATATAGGGTTGCTGGTGGACAAATCTTTAACCTTATCAAACTAACGCCTATTCGGTTTCCACTATACCTGCACAAAGTCGAAAGAGTAATTTCTCTGCTAAGCTGTTACTGTTTTTGCCGGTTTAGCACGATCAGTAGTGGAGCGCACCAAAAAATTATGGCCTCAACGAAGTCAGATACAATGTCAGTTTCTGCTTAGTTCAATTGCGAGAAAAGAATTAAATCCTGGTTGAAAGGTGGTTCCGAAATGAACATTTTCCAAATTTTCTAATTAAGAATCTGCCGAACTGTCAGTAAGCAGCGAAAAGATTTGGGGTACAGTCAAGCCAACAACTGTAACACGCAATGGCAAGCTATAGCAATTTGATATGCGTGGACTGTGGACTCATACAGGTGCTAAGAGGGTGCTAAGTGGGTCATAGCTGCCGGCCTTGACTGACAAATTAAGTATTTGATGTGTACATGTGAGAAAGCTGGAGGGGAGCTGCGGATGGCTTAGGCGAATGCGATAACGTGGTGGGCCTAGCTTGCATAATGCATATGCGCCTAGGGTACCTTTGATAACATTAAAACTTTTTTAATGGTATGCAACATAATAATTGACTGGTACAAGAATTATTGAAAATCTATGAAAACTGCATAAGCCATTTTGTTTGTTTTGAAACCCCATGCTTTGAAGGCTTAATAAATATTTTGAGTCAGTCGCCACAACTCGTTCTGGAAAGAGCAAGCTTTCCTGTTAGATAAATTAGAATAAACTGAAACTCAGGTCAGGTTATGACGTAATCGTGCCCAACTGGGATTTTCATCATATTTATTTGAACAGCGAGAGTAGCTCACAACAGGACTGTCATGAGGGATGCTAAAAAGCAAAACTAGTCAAGTAATCGTTGTTGCGAAGTTTTGTTTGTGTCATTTTGATATTTCCCAAATTCTGTATGCAAACTGGTTATGTGCAAGCGTAGTTGCTAACCTCAGTTTTGAAAACACTAATTTAGAAATCATAAATTTTACCACTCCTAATTGACACATTTCATTTAGCAAATTTAAGCTTTCGGTTGTTAGCACATCACATTACATATGCAAATTAACTTTACTAGGCTGTTAGGAGGAAATTTGCTAAAGATATATATAACTGCTGCAGTATTATCTGGTCCAAATTTGGAACGGAATTTTGTCCAAAAAATTTGGACATAATTTGTTATCGCACTTGTATGCTAATTGTTTTCATACTGTTAAGATGCAGTCATGTTTTGAAGTACTGTGTTATCTTTAATGTTTAAACGTTTTCAAGCTATGATAGCAACCGCGCCTGGATCCTTTTATCAGTTCTGTTTGTCTATGAAATCTTATCATTGGTGGTTGTTGTTCAACGTTTTAGTTTTCAAGTACTTGGGTAATGCGTATGTTTTCTGGGCCCCACCAGATTCCTACATCTGTCTGTTTAATTTTGATTTTAGAAAGCTTACAATATTCTTAATGATTGCTGCACTCTTATTCAGTCCTTCGGGACTTATCCTGGTTTTCTGCTGTATTTTGGTAGCTATTGTGGTCCGTCATCTCCTCTTCATGTACGGATGGAGATCAAAATTACCCCCTGGTCCATTTCCTTTACCATTTGTTGGAAACGTATTGCGTAAGAGTTACGATTGGTTTAATAAAGATTTCCTGTTATTTTTAATTTGTGTAATTGTTTTGAAAAATTCTATGAAATTAGCTAAGCTGTTGTCAATCAGTGGTTATCATCTTTGTATCAGGATTCTACTTGTGTCTGAGTTCATATATTATAATTGTATTAATAAACTTCACAGAATGCACATTTAACGACGGAACCTAACGACGCGTTTTCCAACGACTCGTTCATATTCTAGTGTTCAAAGGAACTGACGTTCCAATTTATCAGACAATATCAAAGTGGACAGAACAATATGGCGACAAAATTACGGTGTGGATGGGACCAATTCCTACTGTAGTTCTTCAAAGTCCTGAAGCGATCAGAGAAGCCATGATTGACAATCAGCACGATTTTGCCTCAAGGGCCCATTCAATGCTTTGTAAGTAGTGTTGGATTGGTTTCACGCTGGATTAAACTGTGTGAACACGTGTGGACAGGTACACAATGCATACAACTAGGAACAACAAGTATTAGCGCCTAGCAAAAAGACTGAATACCTACCGTGTCCACATTCTGTGATCAACCAGCCAACTCTGACGTGATTCGTTATGTGAACATTGTACACTGTCGGTTCATCACGTTGGTAACAAATACGTAGGAGTACAGCACAATACGGCAAGAGGTGCACTGCCATCGATTGCTCTTAATTCCTCAATTCCTGCTTGTTCCTTATCCTGCCTCAAATGGGAGAGGTCATGATAGCCTAAGCAGGACTTCAGTTTGAATTTCACCCCATATTGGGGTGAGGGAAAGGTGGGCAACAATGGAAAACGTCTAAATGCCAATTAGTAAATCTTTAATTCAGATTCGGTCTTACAAACTTGAATTTGTTGATTGATAGTTGAAACAAACACCACACACACCAATAAGTTTGTTTGTTTTTTGTTTTAGCGGAAATATTTCTTGACGGAGGAACGGACATAATTTTTGCAGACTATACACCACAGTGGGCAACCTACAAGAAACTGGCTAATCGAGCTTTGAGGTAATAATACTGACCGTGTTTTACACGCAGCCTTTATTCATTCGAATCTTTCCGAATGAAATGACTTTTTCAAACTCTTGATAATATCTCTTGATAATATTAATACTGTTGAAGGAAGGCAACAATTTAACTCACATATGATTTTGTAAGTATAATGATACAGCACGAGAAATAATAATTAGTTCGAGGCAGAGTCGTTATGATGTTCTCACGTATGAGAACAAATCTACGGTTATGATATTATTACACCATAAATATTTATGGCTTCTGTGCCTCTCGTGGGGACCCATCAAAATTTAATCCTTAATGACTTTTCTTCCAGCGTTAAGTGGCTCCCTGCTGATTTAAATGGACTCTCTTAACAATAGAGAAGGTAGAGAAGAATTCAAGGTCAAATTGAATTCTGACTATTTAGGTCCCCACACTGGCACAAATGTTACCGTAATTTATATGTCGTAGTAATTTCTGTATTCAGTAAATACGGTATTTACTAGTAAGAATGGTATTTTCTTTAAACTTCCTATCTTTACACGTAAATACCCTTTTTACTGAAACTCGTCCAGTAAATACTGTATTTTCTAGTAAATTCTGTATTTTGTCTTAAATGCCATTATCTTTGTGTGTGGCTAGGGGTTCAAAGGTTCATTAAATTCAAAGGTTCATTAAATATAGAAATGCTAAGCTCCATTTCGATATAAAGATGGCTTCTTAACTCCAAATAATGAATGAGAGAGTAATCATGGTTTAAAATTGATGTCTCCAAAAGGAAGCACCATCTTAAAAAACTTTAACAGTCAATAGGAAACTATCAAGAATTATTCTTCACTGCGTAGCATTAACTTTATTATTACGATTTATTAAGATTACGGTAACATTTGTGCTAGTGTGGGGACCGAAATAGTCAGAGTTCAATTTGACCTTGAATTGACCTTCTCTATTGTTAAATGAGTCCAACTGAGCTCAGGAGGGAGCCACTTAACGCTGGAAGAAAAGTCATTAAGGATTAAATTTTGTTGGGTCCCCACGAGAGGCACAGAAGCCATATTTATTAATGCACTATTATTTTCAAATTATAGGTCGATAACTGGTACAGAGGCTTTGGAGGACCAAGTTAATCTGGTGGTTTCTGAAACAATCGAAGAAATGCTACAGTGGAAAGGCAGTTTAAATTTGCTACAGTATACCCATAACTGTGTCTACAACATCTTATTGGGAGCTTGCTTTAGTACAAGGTATGCAGCTATATCGTACTTGATATAATTCGTATAAGCTAAATGGTTTTTTAAAAAGTTACAATTTTTTCACAATAGATGGCAACAACATTTTCGTGCCTGCTCTCCCAAAATTCTCCGTTACAAAATTACCTGGCTCTTTTAGCAGTTGTGTGTACAAAAGTGGTGCCATACCACTGTTACGATTTTCAAATTTAGCCGAGTTCAAAATTACAAGTAACTTACATATTCAGCTGGCTTCTCCAAAATTTCAGGTACAGTTACTTTGATTCCTGGCGGACCAATTGTTGGGTGCTGGTAACAACCAAAGCAGCCCCCAGTCCCAGTTTCCAGCCCCACTGGGTAAAACCCAGCCTTCTAGCCTCTAGCCATCCTAGATAAAATCCAGCCCAGCCCCTATGGTAAAGCCCAGCCCAAATTTTCCAACCCCTGATGTAACGAGTTTGCAAGTGAGCAGAACGAAAACTTTCCACATAAGGTCCTGTAAGTTCCTGAGAGCAAGCACAAAATATGCAGCAACAACAGCAGCAACACTTTAGAAGCCTATTGGTGTCCAGTTTAACAGTCGAATACAACAAATATGATCAGCTTTTGAATTGGGTGGAAATCGGGCAGTGCCACTAAGAATTTTCTCGGGATCGGGCTGGACTGGCATCGTGGTTCCGCCCAGGGTTTTTTGGTTTTCGGATTTGCGTCAACCTTGCGTCCAGCTAAATTTAAGTTGCGTCCCTTAAGAAATTTTGCGTCCAGGTAAAATTATTGTTTTAGCCTGTTTTATTTGCAAAAATTGTATTCTTTATAAAAATGTCGATTAGTGAAACATAATTTGATCGTATGAAAAAGTACTTAGAATGGTGATGCTACTGAACAGTAATGCACGATTACAAAACATGTGAAATACGCCCTATATACACGACGGGGGGTCTGGGGGGCGGAGCCCCCCAGAAGTTGAGAAAATTATTTGCGATTACGGAAAAATCCGTAATGCAAATGTTCAAAACGATTTAATTGGCATCTGTTGTATCTAACACATATCATGACCAATTTTCGATATTATTGACACACATTATTCAGCTGTTTTGATGTAGTTAAACTAATTAAGAATTAGTTAAATAGCTATTAAATTAATATTATTCAGAACAAAGGCAGTAATCTTGTTTCGAAAACATTATGGCAAACAAGCAGCGGGAGGTCTGGGGGGCTCCGCCCCCCATAAGTTGGAGAATTTTTTGAAATTACGGATTAATACGTAATGAAAATGATTAAAAATATGAATTTGTCATCAGTTACATTTAACTAAAATACCTAATGCATTTTTTGTGTAAATTACATTTGTAAATTATAGAATTTTGAGTTGTTTTCATTTTGAGAAGTCAGAATCAATAAACAGTAGTGCAGTATTAATCAAAGGCAAAACAGTGAAATATTAACGTTGGTTACGAATACGATTGAGTAACCCTTTAATGCCTGAATTTCTTCAGGACAAACGTTTTTCTATGACTGAGCGAGTTGAATGCTTTAACCCTTTTATTCCCGCGGCTGCCAATTGGCACAAGTGCTGATTTTTGGCATCTTATATTTTGGGATAGGGTGCAGTTGTCGGTTGGCAATCTGGGCATTCGCTCCTTTTATCTTTAACACGTCCACCCTATTTTGGGAGAATATTTCGACACCTGCTTGAAAAATCTAGTTTCTATGGCATTCCGCCGGCTATGGAAATTTTGAGGATTTCAAGCCCTGTTCGAGCGCTGCATTCAAGCAAATCCAGAGCCGGCTGTAGTTCGTCGGCAGAAAAGTCGTTCCACCAGGTGATGCGGGAGGTTATGCGCATTAAAATAACGTATAGTTGATCCCGTCTCTGAATCAAGTCTTGCAGCTATGTAGAGATAAATTTATTGGATTTTTGCAATGAAAATTTAGCAAAATTTCGTCTTTGTCCAAATTTGACGGCTCATAACTTTTTCTGGGTGCATCGGAGACCCTTCAATGCTAAATCATGAAATGTAGCGCAATTAATTCTCTATCGATTGGTGGCAGTCCCATCTCTCTAGATGGTCTCAGTAAAAAACGGCAGCCAAAAAATGTAAAATTGGTCATTTTGAGCCGATTTCCCCGAGAAGTCTTGGGCAGAAGAGGGTTAAATGAACCAAACCAAAAATTGGATACTCTACAAATTTGGTTGACTTTTGGTAATTAAGGGATTAACCCCCAGAAGCTGAAAATGTTTTGAAAATCCAGTCAAGAACAAAATTTAGACTTTAAAAACTGTGCTAATGCAATTGTATGACCTCATTACATTACATGATCCCAAAAACTTGGATATTCGGCTACGGCTACAAATTTTATTAATTATGGGCTTTGACCTATTATGTATCGATACAGGTAAGATAACTCAACTAATAACTCAACAAGTACTGACACATTACAAAGCGTTGGCATTCGATGGCATAGTGGAAAACACCAGGGGGTCTGGGAGGCGGAGCCCCCCAGAAACCGAGAAAATTTTTGGAAAATATGGAAAAATTGGTACTGGAAACATTTAAAGTTTTCACTCTTACAAATGTGAATTTTCTCCTGAAATAATGTTACGTCTAGCTTGCGTCCCGTTAAAATTTCGTTGCGTCAAGATAAGAAACTTTGCGTCCAGATGCACTTCTGGACGCAAAAAAACCCTGGTTCCGCTCCGCTTACCTGAGCCCGAGGGCGAACACGGTCCAATTCCAGAGATCAACCCTAGCTCGAGAAGTCTTCTGAATTGGATTTAATCATAAATTATATTCTCCTGATTTCATTGAAATGGCATGAAGAATGTTGAGTTTTTACAATAGGGCTAAAGGCCGTGGTTTTATTTTACCCACGAGGCCAGCCGACCTTTATCCAGTGGGGATAGCAGTCTGGGCTGGATTTTATCGGTGGGTCTGGACTGGAAGCCAGAGGCTGGGTTTTACCCACCATCAATTCTCTACCTACCTTCAATTCTGACGGAACAACAGAACTTCCGGGCCCATTTCCCTTCTCTTTTGTAGTGCCCATTTTAATGGTCTGTTAAATACCAGCAACCCAGAAAGGTTGAACTCAGCGTAATAATAACTAGTCTCAATGTCCGGGGTAGTGGCGCAAGTGGTTGAGCGTTCTAATCTTAATCCAAGTCGCGGCGGTTCGATCCCCGCTCTGGACACTTTTCTTCACATCTTTCACTCGGTTTACTCAGTCTTCGATCTACTTACTGTGCCTGTTACTGTCTTTTCCAGAGATGGGCTTCACCTTGTTCCATCAACATTTAAGTTTAAATGCAACTGTTAATCAGAATTAAAAGTAGAGATCAGCCAGGGATTGAACCACTGCCCTTCCGGTCTCGAGACAAACATACTTCCCTTCCCACTACATCATCGAACCATCAGCGAAGCTTCCATACCAGCCTTATCAATCTTTTCTATGCCAGCTTCCTCTACGTACATATGAAAACCCAAAATATCTTGTTTTAGTAATTTATTTAGTTCAATACGTGTTAGTATTTTGTTTTGTAGACTGTCCGTACATGACAAAGAATTTCTGAGAGCCGTGGAAATCCAGCAAGACTTTAATGACAAAACAAATTCTATCGTCCTGTTAGAAATGATTCCCTTCATTTCAAGTTTGCCGAAACTTTATCATCAAATTCCAATGGTGAAAGAGCTAATGCAGGTCCTGAAAGAACAAAAGAAATTCACCATTGGAAGATTTCAAAAATGCAGAGACAGCTATGACTCTGGTATGAAAATTGTATAGATCTATGAAACGTTATCTCTAAAATCAAAAATTACAAAATTAAGATTTTCAGAAATGAGTCAAGAAGACCTCGAGTTTTCATAATTTTCTGCTGTAGTTGGTGTTTCTAGCAGACCTTACCATGAATATATATATATATATATACTTCTATTGTTTGTAGAAAATGTTGCCAACATAAGCGAAGCTATCGTGAGAGAACAAGGAAAAATGGAACAAGAGGGAGACCATGTTAAACTCCCAGATAAAGATGCTGGGCTACTTTGTCTGGATGTTTTCCAAGGTATTGCAAATTCAGAACTACAACGTTACAATTTGATGTGTACTAAAACTCTAGAATACACAAATCAGCAGCATCAGCTCCGTAACTTTTTCATTGTAGTAAATTTATTTTGTGATCTATCGACTCCTACATTTCTCTAATAATGTAATCAATAAACGTCTGTTATGTTTCGAAAACTTTGCTAATTTGCTGAAATACTCATGAAAATTAACTAGTTTGCATTTGCGTCATTAGTTGGAATCTTTCAAATCTTTGTTTCTAGCAGTACACTACGTTGTTGCAAAGTAAGATTAGGTCTCAATATGAAATTCTGCAGAAAAATAAATATATAATCAACTCGTTTGTTTAATTTTGTTTCGCATTTTCTCTACTCTGTCATGGTTGAGGTTTTGAAAATACGGAGTAACCTGCTTAAACAAGTTGTGTTTAATTCACTGTCCGTACCCTTGAAAAAACAAATTTTGATTTCCAAATGTTGCAGCTGGAACAGAAACAACGTCTACAACGTTGCAATGGTTTTTCCTTGAAATGATTTTAAATCCTGATATTCAGGAAAAATGCTTCCAACAAATTCAGCAGGTAAAGTTAGGTGCGGAAAACTGCCTCGGTTTCAAGCACTTAATTTTAATGTGGAACCGTAAAGCCATTTAAGGTAGTAGAACACTTGCAGCTTGTAAATAAATAGCTGCAACAAGTCTGCTGGAGTTTATGACACTATTGCAGTTGAGTGTATAATATGTCGCATCGTTATTTGTATCTTTAGTTTTATTTATTTTTTAGTATTTCGTCTATTAGTTTAGGTAGTTGGTGAAGATCCCGTCAGAATATCTCATCGATCCAAATTACCGCTAATTGAAGCATCGATTTTGGAAACACTACGGCGCCATCCAGTGGCACCGTTTGGAGTTCCTCACGCACCAAATCAGGAAGGAACAAGACTGGGTAGGCCACAACTGTATTTTGCTTTAGTACCTAGCTTTTTTGTGACAGATCAGACTCCTAACGTTTTATGAAACCTAGAAGTTGTTACTTCTAATGATGTTTAATGGCCCTTTAATGTTTATTGTTTAATGAAAAGCTGCATTAATCTTACAACTGACAATAATACAGTTATTAAACAGAGTAACTTTATTTTTGAACTTTTGTTTATTTCATTTCTAAGGTGAATATGTCTTTCCCAAGAACTGCATGGTGATAACAAACATCTACGAAGTACATCATAATCCAAAATATTGGAAACACCCTACAGTGAGTTTTGTGTTTACTGATGGATAAATTTGGCAAGCCATAAACCGTTTGACATCCTTTGGAATCATTTGCGACTTACACGACTCCAGACATACTTTCAATACATTAACGATTAACGACAAGTTGAAATCAATTCGGCTATAACTTTATCCGCTTTTAGTTTTAATTAGAAATTTCGTCACTTGCTATATATATACAAAATAATATGTTGTTGTCAATATGAAGGCTGTTTCAGTCCTTCGATCCGGTAGCCCATTTCATTGATCCAGCAGACGGAATTGTCGTGAAGCCTCCGCAGTGGATGCCTTTTGGTGTTGGTCGACGGGTCTGCCTTGGGGAAACTCTGGCAAAAAATGATCTTTTCCTGATTTGTGCTGGCATGTTACAGAAGCTGAAATTTTCAGTAGTTTCGGGACACAAATATACATTGATGCCGAAAGCAGGAAACGATTTTAATATAATTCCAGAACCGTATCCAGTTTCCATCAAACAACGACTGTAGACTTGTAGAGTAAGCTTGGTAAAGAAGAAGGACAACAACAGTTAAACAACTAGAATTACAAATGTTAGGGTATAGATAGTTTTGTCCTACTGTGCATTGCTGCGCTGTGCAAGGTTTTGTGGAATTGCTGTATTGCGGTATTTAGTATTACAGGTAATAACAAATACTAAAGTCTGCCCAAAAATTCTTGGAACCGAACTGTGAGCGCTTGTCCTGAGTTAACCTTTGAAGTTAGTCTATATAAAGTATATATTTTTAGAAACCTCAGGAGGAGGAGGATCCGGTAAAACCATCATATCCGGTCTATATCCGGTTACCGGATGCCAAATCGATAAAAACGCTTCAGATTTGGAAAGAGAATGCTAATTAATTCATACTCTAGCATATTGGTCCTTGGCCCAAGACATCTCCGAAAATTGGGTCACATCAGGTCCATGTCCGGTAACCGGATGTCTAGGTCACAAAAGCTGTACAGCAAGATTGGTAGGTCGTACAGAGCTTTGTTCAATGTGGACCAAAATTGCGTGAGTTATGGTCGTATCCGGTGCAAAAAACCGGATAATCGGTTTTTCCGGTCTGGTGCTCGGAATCGCGGATAAAAAATGTTAGTTTTTGGCACAATGAATATTTGGGAGACTACTTCTATTTTACCGGTGTCAAAGTAATCGAATATTCGGTCGATTTCCGGTTCTGAGCTTTGAAATATGAGATTTTATGGGCTATTATCTCAGTATCCGGTTGGTCTGGAAGTCAAATTTTTTTAAATGATGTTTCGCTATTCCTAACAAACATCAACGTCAAATTAGTTCATATCTGCTCTTTTGAAATAACCTTGACGACCACAACCAAAGCACTTACCAGCAAATTTATTGCTAAACTTGCTGGCCCCAAACTTGCCGGCCACAAGTGCTTCAGAGTAGTATAAAAATGACAGTTCTGGCTCAGTGGAGCCTGTGGAGCTTGTGGCTTTTCCTCACCCATTAATATACTACATTATCACACCAAAATTGAACTGATTAAAAAACTTGTGGCACCTTAGATTGCTATCCAACATCAACACACTTCCACAATATAACCGGTTATAACCGGTTTCTATGACTCATCTTAACCTACTTTTCTACCTATAAATACAACACTCAACATAGGCAAGTGTTCAGTCATGGCTACTGCATTCATTAATGTTGCTTGCATTGGTGTTCCGAAACTTGGAGATATTCCGTTGGAGGTTACTGTTCTGATTCAACAACACAAGTCCCATCAGACGGATATACATCATTTGTTTATCCGAGCTCCCTACGATCTGAAGAAGCTAACATCAAATCAACAGGAGTCAATCCACTACGTCACCAGGCGATCATGTTTCGACTGGGATTGTAGTCCTCATCTACGAACCTGGGATCAAGCAATGGACCTCATATCCAACATCCTGAAGGAGGCAAATGTTGACAAGGTTATAACCAAGGGTATTTCCCAGTGGAACCTAATTCGATCTGGGTTGATGACCAGGGGAAACGTTATCAGGGTAATAGAGGCTGGCACCTTGGGGGTTCCCAGCTACATGCTAATGAATGATGATGAAGGCAATGGTTGCTGTCCAGATCACATGCTAAGAGATGGAGCGAAATATTGTTCAGCTCACCGAGCACATCAACTGCTACACTCAATCCTGAATGAAGAACAAGACAGTGAATGACATTTATGCCGATAATGTTTGTTGTGTATAACATGCTTATTGCTATCTTATTCAGTAAAATATCAAACTAGTTAGTGTTTATTGATAGCTAGGAATTATCTGTCAGCATGCTTAGATGCTTACATCAGCATGTTTACACTTACACGTCAGCATGCTTACATGCTTACGTCAGCATGCTTAGATGCTTACATCAGCATGTTTACACTTAGACGTCAGCATGCTTACATGCTTACGTCAGCATGCTTACACGCTTACACGTCAGCATGCTTACATGCTTTCGTCAGCATGTTTACACTTACACGTCAGCATGTTTGCACTTACACGTCAGCATGCTTACATGCTTACGTCAACATGTTTACACTAGCCGTCAGCATGCTTAATTTTATATCACAGACAGGTTTACATCTTCGCGATTTATGAAACCTATACAGGTTATGCTACTAAATTATATTAAAAGAAATTATTATGAACTAAAGAAAAATGTATCTTTGTAAAGTGTGTGGTAAGCAATACTTGCATCGCCAGTCATTGCATCGTCACTCGCACATGGATCACTTAGAAGAATCTGATGTGCACTCTGATGATTCTGACATGGAAACAAATGCTTCTACAAAGTCAAACCAATCTGATCAGTCGGAGTCTTGCAGCGATTCCAGTGATGAGTCGATAGCGGATCCTTATGAATATTTCTGGAAAGTCTGTAGAGACCTTGTCGCTGATAAATACGGTCCGATTATTGATGAAAAGTTTGCAAGCAGTGGTAAAAGAGATGATAACACTCTTTATCAGTATTACAACAAACTACGTCCAGAGATGCAAATGGAACTACTGAAAACGACATCTCGCTTGGCAGCATCATTTGACTGAGTGAAGGAATCATCCGCATTTCAAGAAATTGAACAAAGAGTGACAAAGTTGGAGGAGAAGCGACGCAAGAGAGGCCAATCATCAAATTTGGAGGCTTCATACATTAAAGCATTCCAAGAATCACCGGATATTATCAAACAAGTTCTACCTGCGATGCCTCTTTCGAGTGAAGACGAAGAATAAAACTGAACGTTATAAGTCTTTGATCCTTACATGTATAATGTAGTGTAATGTATTGTACTGTAATGTATTCAGTGTAATCAATGTATGTATATTAAACATAGTAGCTACTAAGTGTGTTTAGTAGTTGGGTAGGAACTACCTTATAGATCTCCATATGTCAAGGTTATCAACCTGCTCCTAATTAGGAAGATTTTCTACCTACTAAGTAGAAAGTATATTAAGAAAGTAGATACATAGAGCACAATGCAGCTGAAATATCAGCAAAATAGTCTGGAATTTATAGATAAAAACAAATAACAGTCCGATGCCAGACTCAGCATCGCTAGGCAAGTCTTAACTGCAACTGTTCAACTTACGGAATCCAAGATTGACATCGTTGTCGTAAAGAAACTGACGTTCTTTGGATAGCAAAGTGTTGAGCGACCACATTATATGTCTTGACTTGCCCCAAATTGAGAAAATATTTAGTTCTATTATGAATCAACTTCACCTAGATCTATCTCCTTATTTCACCGACTTCTGTAAAACTAACTGGTTCCTGGTTGCTCCACCAAATTTTAGAAGGCCTCACTAGGCTCCTCACAAATTTTTGCTGCGCCACCAAAAATGTACAAGAAAACCGTTGCAACTATCTCAAAAACTACGTATCCGATTTTGCTGATTTTTGAACACAAAGGGTATTTTAACCAGAAAATTACAATGGTGATAACAGATTTAAGCTAAAGACAATACAAGTAAAGATACAGACTATGATAAAGGCAATTGCATTTTAATCCCCTCGGGGCATTTTCAAAATTTGAAAATAGTCATTTTTGAAAACTGTTGAAACTTGTTTAAAACTTGTTTTCCTTTGAAATTCTGGAAGCTGACTATTTTCAAATTTTGAAAATGCCCAGAGGGGATTAAAATGCAATTGCCTTTATCATAGTCTGCATCTTTACTTGTATTGTCTTTAGCTTAAATCTGTTATCACCATTGTAATCTTCTGGTTAAAATACCCTTTGTGTTCAAAAATCAGCAAAATCGGATAAGTAGTTTTTGAGATAGTTGCAACGGTTTTCTTGTACATTTTTGGTGGCGCAGCAAAAATTTGTGAGGAGCCTAATGAGGCCTTCTAAAATTTGGTGGAGCAACCAAGAACCAGTTAGTTTTACAGAAGTCGGTGAAATAAGGAGATAGATCTAGGTGAAGTTGATTCATAATAGAACTAAATATTTTCTCAATTTGGGACAAGTCAAGACTTATAATGTGGTCGCTCAACACTTTGCTATCCAAAGAACGTCAGTTTCTTTACGACAACGATGTCAATCTTGGATTCCGTAAGTTGAACAGTTGCAGTTAAGACTTGCCTAGCGATGCTGAGTCTGGCATCGGACTGTTATTTGTTTTTATCTATAAATTCCAGACTATTTTGCTGATATTTCAGCTGCATTGTGCTCTGTGTATCTACTTTCTTAATATACTTTCTACTTAGTAGGTAGAAAATCTTCCTAATTAGGAGCAGGTTGATAACCTTGACATATGGAGATCTATAAGGTAGTTCCTACCCAACTACTAAACACACTTAGTAGCTACTATGTTTAATATACATACATTGATTACACTGAATACATTACAGTACAATACATTACACTACATTATACATGTAAGGATCAAAGACTTATAACGTTCAGTTTTATTCTTCGTCTTCACTCGAAAGAGGCATCGCAGGTAGAACTTGTTTGATAATATCCGGTGATTCTTGGAATGCTTTAATGTATGAAGCCTCCAAATTTGATGATTGGCCTCTCTTGCGTCGCTTCTCCTCCAACTTTGTCACTCTTTGTTCAATTTCTTGAAATGCGGATGATTCCTTCACTCGGTCAAATGATGCTGCCAAGCGAGATGTCGTTTTCAGTAGTTCCATTTGCATCTCTGGACGTAGTTTGTTGTAATACTGATAAAGAGTGTTATCATCTCTTTTACCACTGCTTGCAAACTTTTCATCAATAATCGGACCGTATTTATCAGCGACAAGGTCTCTACAGACTTTCCAGAAATATTCATAAGGATCCGCTATCGACTCATCACTGGAATCGCTGCAAGACTCCGACTGATCAGATTGGTTTGACTTTGTAGAAGCATTTGTTTCCATATCAGAATCATCAGAGTGCACATCAGATTCTTCTAAGTGATCCATGTGCGAGTGACGATGCAATGACTGGCGATGCAAGTATTGCTTACCACACACTTTACAAAGATACATTTTTCTTTAGTTCATAATAATTTCTTTTAATATAATTTAGTAGCATAACCTGTATAGCTTTCATAAATCGCGAAGATGTAAACCTGTCTGTGATATAAAATTAAGCATGCTGACGGCTAGTGTAAACATGTTGACGTAAGCATGTAAGCATGCTGACGTGTAAGTGCAAACATGCTGACGTGTAAGTGTAAACATGCTGACGAAAGCATGTAAGCATGCTGATGTGTAAGTGTAAACATGCTGACGAAAGCATGTAAGCATGCTGACGTGTAAGCGTGTAAGCATGCTGACGTAAGCATGTAAGCATGCTGACGTCTAAGTGTAAACATGCTGATGTAAGCATCTAAGCATGCTGACGTAAGCATGTAAGCATGCTGACGTGTAAGTGTAAACATGCTGATGTAAGCATCTAAGCATGCTGACAGATAATTCCTAGCTATCAATAAACACTAACTAGTTTGATATTTTACTGAATAAGATAGCAATAAGCATGTTATACACAACAAACATTATCGGCATAAATGTCATTCACTGTCTTGTTCTTCATTCAGGATTGAGTGTAGCAGTTGATGTGCTCGGTGAGCTGAACAATATTTCGCTCCATCTCTTAGCATGTGATCTGGACAGCAACCATTGCCTTCATCATCATTCATTAGCATGTAGCTGGGAACCCCCAAGGTGCCAGCCTCTATTACCCTGATAACGTTTCCCCTGGTCATCAACCCAGATCGAATTAGGTTCCACTGGGAAATACCCTTGGTTATAACCTTGTCAACATTTGCCTCCTTCAGGATGTTGGATATGAGGTCCATTGCTTGATCCCAGGTTCGTAGATGAGGACTACAATCCCAGTCGAAACATGATCGCCTGGTGACGTAGTGGATTGACTCCTGTTGATTTGATGTTAGCTTCTTCAGATCGTAGGGAGCTCGGATAAACAAATGATGTATATCCGTCTGATGGGACTTGTGTTGTTGAATCAGAACAGTAACCTCCAACGGAATATCTCCAAGTTTCGGAACACCAATGCAAGCAACATTAATGAATGCAGTAGCCATGACTGAACACTTGCCTATGTTGAGTGTTGTATTTATAGGTAGAAAAGTAGGTTAAGATGAGTCATAGAAACCGGTTATAACCGGTTATATTGTGGAAGTGTGTTGATGTTGGATAGCAATCTAAGGTGCCACAAGTTTTTTAATCAGTTCAATTTTGGTGTGATAATGTAGTATATTAATGGGTGAGGAAAAGCCACAAGCTCCACAGGCTCCACTGAGCCAGAACTGTCATTTTTATACTACTCTGAAGCACTTGTGGCCGGCAAGTTTGGGGCCAGCAAGTTTAGCAATAAATTTGCTGGTAAGTGCTTTGGTTGTGGTCGTCAAGGTTATTTCAAAAGAGCAGATATGAACTAATTTGACGTTGATGTTTGTTAGGAATAGCGAAACATCATTTAAAAAAATTTGACTTCCAGACCAACCGGATACTGAGATAATAGCCCATAAAATCTCATATTTCAAAGCTCAGAACCGGAAATCGACCGAATATTCGATTACTTTGACACCGGTAAAATAGAAGTAGTCTCCCAAATATTCATTGTGCCAAAAACTAACATTTTTTATCCGCGATTCCGAGCACCAGACCGGAAAAACCGATTATCCGGTTTTTTGCACCGGATACGACCATAACTCACGCAATTTTGGTCCACATTGAACAAAGCTCTGTACGACCTACCAATCTTGCTGTACAGTTTTTGTGACCTAGACATCCGGTTACCGGACATGGACCTGATGTGACCCAATTTTCGGAGATGTCTTGGGCCAAGGACCAATATGCTAGAGTATGAATTAATTAGCATTCTCTTTCCAAATCTGAAGCGTTTTTATCGATTTGGCATCCGGTAACCGGATATAGACCGGATATGATGGTTTTACCGGATCCTCCTCCTCCTGAGGTTTCTAAAAATATATACTTTATATAGACTAACTTCAAAGGTTAACTCAGGACAAGCGCTCACAGTTCGGTTCCAAGAATTTTTGGCAGACTTTAGTATTTGTTATTACCTGTAATACTAAATACCGCAATACAGCAATTCCACAAAACCTTGCACAGCGCAGCAATGCACAGTAGGACAAAACTATCTATACCCTAACATTTGTAATTCTAGTTGTTTAACTGTTGTTGTCCTTCTTCTTTACCAAGCTTACTCTACAAGTCTACAGTCGTTGTTTGATGGAAACTGGATACGGTTCTGGAATTATATTAAAATCGTTTCCTGCTTTCGGCATCAATGTATATTTGTGTCCCGAAACTACTGAAAATTTCAGCTTCTGTAACATGCCAGCACAAATCAGGAAAAGATCATTTTTTGCCAGAGTTTCCCCAAGGCAGACCCGTCGACCAACACCAAAAGGCATCCACTGCGGAGGCTTCACGACAATTCCGTCTGCTGGATCAATGAAATGGGCTACCGGATCGAAGGACTGAAACAGCCTTCATATTGACAACAACATATTATTTTGTATATATATAGCAAGTGACGAAATTTCTAATTCAAACTAAAAGCGGATAAAGTTATAGCCGAATTGATTTCAACTTGTCGTTAATCGTTAATGTATTGAAAGTATGTGAGGACTACAATCCCAGTCGAAACATGATCGCCTGGTGACGTAGTGGATTGACTCCTGTTGATTTGATGTTAGCTTCTTCAGATCGTAGGGAGCTCGGATAAACAAATGATGTATATCCGTCTGATGGGACTTGTGTTGTTGAATCAGAACAGTAACCTCCAACGGAATATCTCCAAGTTTCGGAACACCAATGCAAGCAACATTAATGAATGCAGTAGCCATGACTGAACACTTGCCTATGTTGAGTGTTGTATTTATAGGTAGAAAAGTAGGTTAAGATGAGTCATAGAAACCGGTTATAACCGGTTATATTGTGGAAGTGTGTTGATGTTGGATAGCAATCTAAGGTGCCACAAGTTTTTTAATCAGTTCAATTTTGGTGTGATAATGTAGTATATTAATGGGTGAGGAAAAGCCACAAGCTCCACTGAGCCAGAACTGTCATTTTTATACTACTCTTCAGAAACGTTGGTGCCGCCACCGCCACCACCATCACTGCTTTCTCGTTTCAGCTCATCAAGCTATGCAGGTAGGTACATTTAAGACAATATAACTGTACAGAAACTGTAAAATACTCTTTTCCCAATAAATACTGTTGCTATGTACTAATATGAACATCATAATGGTACCCAAAGGATAACGTGGGGAGAATCGGGGTGGGGTGCAGACTCCTCCAGACCGACAAAAACTGGTAGACCCCTCAGCAAATAGGAAAAAGGCGGATCCTCTCATTAGAAAGAGAAAAAGGTAGACCCCACAGCGATTTTTACCAAAAATTGGTCATTTTTAGCGAGTTTTAGTGATGGTTTCAAAAAATTCTTAAAAATAGCTAAATGTTAAATACTCGCTACGCGAAGTGTATTTCACCAATACATCGAGTGATTTCTTCATCTATCTCGTGTAGAATTTCCGGCTTCGGCCTTATTAGATAAATCTGTTAATTAGTTAGTTGAGGTGTATCTCTTGTGAAGTATAGTCGGCCTGCGGGCAACCGTATGTTTATATGTATTTGCTGTGAATCTTTATGGTCCTTTATCATCAGTAAATTAGTATATTGCTGTTATTAAAATATGATGCCTTCTACCATTTACTAGGGTAGGATAAATAGTTAGGGACTCTATTTTATGAGCCGTTGCACCCTATAGGGTTTCCTGCAATAGATTAGCCTTTTTAGCTATCGGTTAATACCGGACAGTTAGTCAGTTGTTAATATAAAAATAGTTATTTTTTTACTATTTTTAAAGTTTAAAAATTCACAAGTTTTGCTAATTTCGATGCAGACCCCTTAAAAATTTGGAATTTTTCAGGGGTAGACCCGTCATCGAGGTTGAGATAGACACCCCCAAAATCGGATCCTGTGTTAATGTATGATGGTACCTATAAACAAACTGTGGTTACAGAGGTACTAAACGAGATGCTCAAATATTTGGTTTTTTGGATAGAGTAGGAGGGTAAAAGGGAATGGAAGCGCAACGCTAGAATGTCAGAAATTAGTGGGAGGATAAAGAGATGTTTGAATTAAAATGGCAAAAGACTTAGTGAACTTTTGAAACATTCTGCAAAATTTATTAAAAATCTTCTAAATGTTTCAAAACTAAAACAGTATAAAAATGTACAACCGACTTTGTCTGTCATTAACAGAGGTTGCGATTTTGCGGGAAATATTCTGCTTCATGAAGGATCTGCCCCTTTCTGAGTTTGCGTACTGGTGGGGGCAAAGATAGGTAAAAGCTAGCCCAGGTCAAGCACAGTGTTTGCTTTGCGCGTCAAGAATCGATCCCCTTGACGCATCATTTAAAGAGAAACACTTTTTTTCCAACTGCCACTAAAACTTCACTCATAAACTTAAATGGAACGTATTACGCAACGCAAGCCAAGCCAAGTGATTTTATTGATAATTCAAAGATACTTTACGTACGCGGTGGCACAACTACGAACAATTGATATAGGGTAAACTCGTTTATAGTGGACACTCGGGTATAGTTGACAATACTAAGCTTCTGTGCAAATATAATCCTGTAGGAATATTTTCTTCTGCGCAAATTAAGAACATGTGATAGCGCAATCTTTGGGCTATCTAACGATATATCATTTGTGATTCCACGTTTGACACACTGGGAATACGAAGCGTCCAAACATCAAGCATTTTGTGAAAGTTCAAAAATGCTAAGGATTTTTGCAAAAATACTAAGCTTCAGAGCTTGAGTTCGTGCCCATTTCCGCCAGTGAAGTTCAAAACTTTATGATCATCCGAAAGAGAATTTTGTGCAGATTAATATAACCTAATAAAAATTAAAATTTCACCTTGCAAAAAATTTTTCTGAATTTTTTCCTATTTTCTATCGAATTTCAAACAACTCGGCCTAAGTTGACAATTTCGCCGGGTATAGTGGACACCCCGAAATCAAAGAATTAGATTCCTTTCAGTCGAAATTTGTTTGCATATTTGAAATCAGCGCATTGAAAAACATACCTTTACAAAGTTTCAGCTCAATTGATTAAGTTGTGAGGCCTGCAGGCGCAGGAACTTGACAGGACAAAAAGTCTTGAAACTTCTCCCGCAAAACTACTAATTTGATCATTTTAACATTTATTACCTATTTCTTGTTTTTGGCTTTTATTGCAGCCTGAAATACGTGTAAAACATATGTGACAACATTAACCGAGTTGTGTCCACTTAGCCCGGACTATGTGTCCACATTACCCGAGCTGTCAAAAATTTAGTACAGTTACGGTTTTGCGAAGAATTTTTCATTTCTCAATACAAAACTACATGTGATATGTCGTTAGAAAGAGGAGAAAACGTTCTTTTGTTTGATATAGAATTTATATGGGGTAGCCGCTGAAAATTTTGAGTAATTTTTCTCGGAATGAATTTTTGTCAAAAAGTGTCAACTATAGACGAGTTTACCCTACAGTATTTACAACACACATACGTGATTTCTAGTATACTGAGCCTATTCATGTATAATATGAAGTCCCAGCATAAATACGCAGCAAAATTTCCGACCCCCGCGCTCTGGATACTGCGCAACAAAATTTCTGACCCCAGCGCTAGAAGAATAAATACCTAGGATAAATATTACCGAGGCAAAGTCCAAGCCACGTGCGAGAGTCAGCAACGTTGTCATCCTCGCATAAAGCAGCGCGTCGCAACTCAGGATCTGCATTGTTGGTATGGTACCCTACCCCAAAGTATCACGTTCCTGTAGTAATCTATTCTCAACGTTCGCTCAGTGGTAGGGGTTGTACTCAAGGTCCAAAGCTCGGTGGTTCGATCCCCGCCCTGGACATTTTTCTTCACATCTTTCAGACCTGCTTTCAACCTTTCACATTACCACTGTACCAGAGTTCGGTGGGGTCGGCCTCAATCTGTTTTTGGGCTTGCTGCCCACAACGTAACATGAACAAAAACTGGTAGATCACTGTTGAAATTTAGAAAGAAGTACCTAGTGCTTTATGCTAATGTGCCTGCCTTTAATAGCTGAAACAGTCGCATTCTGCCTACTTTAAGGCCAAGAAGAAGGAGGTAGCTAGAGGTTTACGGTTGGGGGAGGTCGACCCTTCGTAGAAAAACTCCATAGCCGTATCCATTGCCCATGTATGATTTACAGCCAGAACATTGTCTCACGGCAAACCACACATTTTTTGAGCAATTAAATCCAGAACGTAACAAAGCAAATAATATGTATTCAATTTAAATCTAATAAGCAGTCAATTTAAAATGTTCACAACCATACATTAACATTTTGTCGAATCCTGGGGGTTCCCGGAATATTAATGCTACTTTTATTAAAGCTTTTGATTTTCTCATAATTTACAACAAATCCTTCAATTCTTAAAAAAGTTCAAAATTTTGTCTGACGATAAACATTTAACTTTTAAAAAACTCTGGCGAAGCCTGAAATTTTAAAAATTTTAATAAAACAGACAAAAACAAAAAAGGCTTGGACCTCCAGACACCATCCACTTTAATCTATGTCCACAACCCTGACAGATTTTAGTGTCCAGTGCTTAAGGTATTTACAGTGCTCACACTGGTAGAATCAATGGATTTGAAAAGGTATCCAAACAACGCTTTGAATTTTTTTCTATACGGAGTACAAAACGCCAAATTAATAAAAAGTGCCATGCAAGAATTCAGGCCACGACATACCAGGACAATGCCCTGCAGAGTAATATTAACATACGTTGCGTTAAAAAACATTTCCACAATTGCCATTGTTGGTACATTAAAAATTTGAATTAAAGTGCTGAAAGAAAGTTTAACAACTGAAGCTGCCGTTAGTACGAGCCACGGCATGGTACAAATAAAGTTTAGCACAATAGTTCCACCGACTAAGCAAAACAAGCGCTGATGCTTTTTGCCACTGTTCTCAGCTTTAGATTTATTCGATGTTGATCTTATAAGCGCTTCTGTTGCTACTAATCTGCGTATACAAACATAAGCGTGAACTGAAAATGCTACTTGTAAAATTAAACCTAGAATATTACATACAGTATACAAAGTACCCCAAATAGCCTTTCTTATACCATCAATACTCTCAAAATATGAAGGGCTCGGATCTTCAGTTCTTGAGGAGCCATCTTCATTGAGTAACAGTATGCTTGCTACACGCATATAATCAATAATGCATTGAAAAATGTAGTTACCACAGAATAGTAAGCATAACAACGATACACTGCCTAATAAAAAGAAATACGGTAATTTTGACTTAGCATAATTTCGGTACCGGAGAGGTTTCGTTATTGCCAACCACCTGTCTAGGCTGAGCAATACAAGGGCAATTTGATTCGAAGTTGACACAACTGGATCAAGAAAATCATGCAACAAATTGTGAAAAGGTTGGCCTGCGCAGACAGGCCCAGATTCGAGAAAGCTTAGCAAATTTGGAATGTCTAGTGCCGAAACAGTGGCTAGCAAAACGCTTAAAATGTCCGTTATGGATTCAAAAGTGTAGAAGAGTACTGTGCTTTTGACATCAGCATCTTGAACAAAAGTTTTGTACATGACTATTACATTCAACAAAGTGCCCAATAAAGCAAGTGGTGACAAAATGAAAAGAAACAAGAGTTTGCTTGTGGAAACTATAAATTTTGACAAATGATAAAATTTTGTCCAGGGTTGTTTCAATGGCATGAAATTTCTAAGCTTAGGATAGGAAATGATGTAAGCAAAATTGTATTTGATGGAATACAACCATTCGAGATATTTTTGCGACCAGGAACATTTTCCATATACCAGGGGTCCACAATACATTATGTAGTTGACTTCAGTTGCCAGAAGAGGAGAGAATCTGTCAGAACTAGAAAAGAATAAGGTGATTTTTGAGTTGTTTATAATGGCTTCACAAACAGTCTTGGTTTCATCAAGGCTGAAGCCTTTACTTACATGATCCAAAGCACAGGAGCGAATAGGACACTGCCTTTTCTGTGAAATCAGTTCAGAGCTGAAACAAGCAACCATTTTCAAGATAAGACAAGGTCAACTTTGCAGTAGCGAAAGCTGCCCAGATAGTTACAAGTAACTGTGAGCTTTCCTTTTAAATAGCATTAAAAGTCATGGGGGCTTGCTGCACCATAAGCATAAAATGCACTCCAGGACAGACCAGAAAGTTGGCAAAATGACACGGCCGAAAGTCTAAAATCATGATCTATATGAATGATGGAGTCTAACCAAATTCAAACATTAGATTTTTGTTGATCTTTGATCCAGTACTATATGTATTCTACTCATATTACGACTGTCTAGTAAAGTAACTACTGTTAGGGTTAATGTGTGATATATATAAATAAATAAAGAAATAAATATATGTGTGTGTGCGTGTGCGTGTGCGTGTGCGTGTGTCTGTGTGTGTCTGTGTGTGTCTGTGTGTGTCTGTGTGTGTCTGTGTGTGTCTGTGTGTGTGTGTCTGTGTGTGTGTCTGTGTGTGTGTGTGTCTGTGTGTGTGTCTGTGTGTGTGTCTGTGTGTGTGTCTGTGTGTGTGTCTGTGTGTGTGTCTGTGTGTGTGTCTGTGTGTGTGTCTGTGTGTGTGTCTGTGTGTGTGTGTGTGTGTGTGTGTGTGTCTGTGTGTGTCTGTGTGTGTCTGTGTGTGTGTGTCTGTGTGTGTGTCTGTGTGTGTGTCTGTGTGTGTGTCTGTGTGTGTGTCTGTGTGTCAGGGATGGAAACTGGGTCATTATTTCTGACCCATGACCCACTTGACCCATAAGCTAATTTGACCCAGACCCAAGGCGACCCATGAAATTTGAAAATTCCGTGACCCAGACCCAAATGACCCAATCGTTTTCGTGACCCAGACCCAGCTGACCCAAGAATTACCGTGACCCAGACCCAAATGACCCAATAAAATAACTCGACCTTAACGGACTTAACATTATCCTTTTGTCAAGTGGTCTTGAAACGCCGTAACTTTCTTGATTTTTGAAGTTAGGTAAGAGGTATACCTATACATATGTACCTATCACGCATGTGCAATGCCTGCACAACCCCTGCACATGTGCAGGCTAGGAGGAATTTTCCCCCGCGCAGTGCGCAGCAAAAATTTTACCCCCGCGCAGCAATCTTTCTACACGTTTACATTTTGACGTTTTACACGTTTTACATTTGCGTTTACCCTTTTTTACGTCTTAGAATCAGCACTTGTGCAAATAGAAATAAATATAATGGTTTTTGCAATGAACGTTTAGCAAAAATTTGTACTTTGCCCGACTTTGACGGCTTGTAACTTTTTCTGGGTGCATCGGGGACCCTTCAATGACAGATTATGAAATGTAGAGCAATTAATTCTCTATCGATTTGTGGCACTCCCATTTCTCTAGGTGGTCTCAGTAAAAAACGGCAGCCAAAAAGGTAAAACTGGTCACTTTCAACCGCTTTCCCTGAGAAGTCTTGGGCAGTAAAGGCTTAATGCTTCCCAGCTGGATTTGTTTCTAATACTTTGTACACTGAGTTTTGCCAAACGATAAGGTTGCAAAACTGTCCCCACTATCAGTTTGGTTTAAATGCCAACTGTATGCCCGAGGCAAATATTTGATTGTTTCCACCAAGGCTTTTTCCAGCTCTATAAGGGCTCCATCAAATCAAACCCCCACTGCTTTCTCAACTGTCAAAATTATTTGTCATTGCTTCGGCTGTTGACAACTAATTATATATAACTTGGTTACCTAATTAAGCGAGTTGAATTTTGGGATGAAATATAACTGCATTCTTAAAATTCCCTTGCTATATAAGTAAAGCCTGAAATAAAAATTTTAGCATTTCTGCGAGATTCATCAAAATCTTGGAGGATTGCGTAAACCATAGTGAATCTTTCCGTCAAAGGGGCTTGAAAGATGTGTCACAAAACCACGGGTTTGTGAACACCATAGTCGACACATATTGTGAAAGTTAAAATTTGACCCCCGCGCAGTGAGGTCGAAGGCTGTGCAGGCTAGAGCAAAGTTCATTGCCCATGTATGGTCACGCATGTGCAATGCCTGCACAACCCCTGCACATGTGCAGGCTAGGAGGAATTTTCCCCCGCGCAGTGCGCAGCAAAAATTTTACCCCCGCGCAGCAATCTTTCTACACGTTTACATTTTGACGTTTTACACGTTTTACATTTGCGTTTACCCTTTTTTACGTCTTAGAATCAGCACTTGTGCACCTAGAAATAAATATAATGGTTTTTGCAATGAACGTTTAGCAAAAATTTGTACTTTGCCCGACTTTGACGGCTTGTAACTTTTTCTGGGTGCATCGGGGACCCTTCAATGACAGATTATGAAATGTAGAGCAATTAATTCTCTATCGATTTGTGGCACTCCCATTTCTCTAGGTGGTCTCAGTAAAAAACGGCAGCCAAAAAGGTAAAACTGGTCACTTTCAACCGCTTTCCCTGAGAAGTCTTGGGCAGTAAAGGCTTAATGCTTCCAAGCTGGATTTGTTTCTAATACTTTGTACACTGAGTTTTGCCAAACGATAAGGTTGCAAAACTGTCCCCACTATCAGTTTGGTTTAAATGCCAACTGTATGCCCGAGGCAAATATTTGATTGTTTCCACCAAGGCTTTTTCCAGCTCTATAAGGGCTCCATCAAATCAAACCCCCACTGCTTTCTCAACTGTCAAAATTATTTGTCATTGCTTCGGCTGTTGACAACTAATTATATATAACTTGGTTACCTAATTAAGCGAGTTGAATTTTGGGATGAAATATAACTGCATTCTTAAAATTCCCTTGCTATATAAGTAAAGCCTGAAATAAAAATTTTAGCATTTCTGCGAGATTCATCAAAATCTTGGAGGATTGCGTAAACCATAGTGAATCTTTCCGTCAAAGGGGCTTGAAAGATGTGTCACAAAACCACGGGTTTGTGAACACCATAGTCGACACATATTGTGAAAGTTAAAATTTGACCCCCGCGCAGTGAGGTCGAAGGCTGTGCAGGCTAGAGCAAAGTTCATTGCCCATGTATGGTCACGCATGTGCAATGCCTGCACAACCCCTGCACATGTGCAGGCTAGGAGGAATTTTCCCCCGCGCAGTGCGCAGCAAAAATTTTACCCCCGCGCAGCAATCTTTCTACACGTTTACATTTTGACGTTTTACACGTTTTACATTTGCGTTTACCCTTTTTTACGTCTTAGAATCAGCACTTGTGCACCTAGAAATAAATATAATGGTTTTTGCAATGAACGTTTAGCAAAAATTTGTACTTTGCCCGACTTTGACGGCTTGTAACTTTTTCTGGGTGCATCGGGGACCCTTCAATGACAGATTATGAAATGTAGAGCAATTAATTCTCTATCGATTTGTGGCACTCCCATTTCTCTAGGTGGTCTCAGTAAAAAACGGCAGCCAAAAAGGTAAAACTGGTCACTTTCAACCGCTTTCCCTGAGAAGTCTTGGGCAGTAAAGGCTTAATGCTTCCAAGCTGGATTTGTTTCTAATACTTTGTACACTGAGTTTTGCCAAACGATAAGGTTGCAAAACTGTCCCCACTATCAGTTTGGTTTAAATGCCAACTGTATGCCCGAGGCAAATATTTGATTGTTTCCACCAAGGCTTTTTCCAGCTCTATAAGGGCTCCATCAAATCAAACCCCCACTGCTTTCTCAACTGTCAAAATTATTTGTCATTGCTTCGGCTGTTGACAACTAATTATATATAACTTGGTTACCTAATTAAGCGAGTTGAATTTTGGGATGAAATATAACTGCATTCTTAAAATTCCCTTGCTATATAAGTAAAGCCTGAAATAAAAATTTTAGCATTTCTGCGAGATTCATCAAAATCTTGGAGGATTGCGTAAACCATAGTGAATCTTTCCGTCAAAGGGGCTTGAAAGATGTGTCACAAAACCACGGGTTTGTGAACACCATAGTCGACACATATTGTGAAAGTTAAAATTTGACCCCCGCGCAGTGAGGTCGAAGGCTGTGCAGGCTAGAGCAAAGTTCATTGCCCATGTATGGTCACGCATGTGCAATGCCTGCACAACCCCTGCACATGTGCAGGCTAGGAGGAATTTTCCCCCGCGCAGTGCGCAGCAAAAATTTTACCCCCGCGCAGCAATCTTTCTACACGTTTACATTTTGACGTTTTACACGTTTTACATTTGCGTTTACCCTTTTTTACGTCTTAGAATCAGCACTTGTGCACCTAGAAATAAATATAATGGTTTTTGCAATGAACGTTTAGCAAAAATTTGTACTTTGCCCGACTTTGACGGCTTGTAACTTTTTCTGGGTGCATCGGGGACCCTTCAATGACAGATTATGAAATGTAGAGCAATTAATTCTCTATCGATTTGTGGCACTCCCATTTCTCTAGGTGGTCTCAGTAAAAAACGGCAGCCAAAAAGGTAAAACTGGTCACTTTCAACCGCTTTCCCTGAGAAGTCTTGGGCAGTAAAGGCTTAATGCTTCCAAGCTGGATTTGTTTCTAATACTTTGTACACTGAGTTTTGCCAAACGATAAGGTTGCAAAACTGTCCCCACTATCAGTTTGGTTTAAATGCCAACTGTATGCCCGAGGCAAATATTTGATTGTTTCCACCAAGGCTTTTTCCAGCTCTATAAGGGCTCCATCAAATCAAACCCCCACTGCTTTCTCAACTGTCAAAATTATTTGTCATTGCTTCGGCTGTTGACAACTAATTATATATAACTTGGTTACCTAATTAAGCGAGTTGAATTTTGGGATGAAATATAACTGCATTCTTAAAATTCCCTTGCTATATAAGTAAAGCCTGAAATAAAAATTTTAGCATTTCTGCGAGATTCATCAAAATCTTGGAGGATTGCGTAAACCATAGTGAATCTTTCCGTCAAAGGGGCTTGAAAGATGTGTCACAAAACCACGGGTTTGTGAACACCATAGTCGACACATATTGTGAAAGTTAAAATTTGACCCCCGCGCAGTGAGGTCGAAGGCTGTGCAGGCTAGAGCAAAGTTCATTGCCCATGTATGGTCACGCATGTGCAATGCCTGCACAACCCCTGCACATGTGCAGGCTAGGAGGAATTTTCCCCCGCGCAGTGCGCAGCAAAAATTTTACCCCCGCGCAGCAATCTTTCTACACGTTTACATTTTGACGTTTTACACGTTTTACATTTGCGTTTACCCTTTTTTACGTCTTAGAATCAGCACTTGTGCACCTAGAAATAAATATAATGGTTTTTGCAATGAACGTTTAGCAAAAATTTGTACTTTGCCCGACTTTGACGGCTTGTAACTTTTTCTGGGTGCATCGGGGACCCTTCAATGACAGATTATGAAATGTAGAGCAATTAATTCTCTATCGATTTGTGGCACTCCCATTTCTCTAGGTGGTCTCAGTAAAAAACGGCAGCCAAAAAGGTAAAACTGGTCACTTTCAACCGCTTTCCCTGAGAAGTCTTGGGCAGTAAAGGCTTAATGCTTCCCAGCTGGATTTGTTTCTAATACTTTGTACACTGAGTTTTGCCAAACGATAAGGTTGCAAAACTGTCCCCACTATCAGTTTGGTTTAAATGCCAACTGTATGCCCGAGGCAAATATTTGATTGTTTCCACCAAGGCTTTTTCCAGCTCTATAAGGGCTCCATCAAATCAAACCCCCACTGCTTTCTCAACTGTCAAAATTATTTGTCATTGCTTCGGCTGTTGACAACTAATTATATATAACTTGGTTACCTAATTAAGCGAGTTGAATTTTGGGATGAAATATAACTGCATTCTTAAAATTCCCTTGCTATATAAGTAAAGCCTGAAATAAAAATTTTAGCATTTCTGCGAGATTCATCAAAATCTTGGAGGATTGCGTAAACCATAGTGAATCTTTCCGTCAAAGGGGCTTGAAAGATGTGTCACAAAACCACGGGTTTGTGAACACCATAGTCGACACATATTGTGAAAGTTAAAATTTGACCCCCGCGCAGTGAGGTCGAAGGCTGTGCAGGCTAGAGCAAAGTTCATTGCCCATGTATGGTCACGCATGTGCAATGCCTGCACAACCCCTGCACATGTGCAGGCTAGGAGGAATTTTCCCCCGCGCAGTGCGCAGCAAAAATTTTACCCCCGCGCAGCAATCTTTCTACACGTTTACATTTTGACGTTTTACACGTTTTACATTTGCGTTTACCCTTTTTTACGTCTTAGAATCAGCACTTGTGCACCTAGAAATAAATATAATGGTTTTTGCAATGAACGTTTAGCAAAAATTTGTACTTTGCCCGACTTTGACGGCTTGTAACTTTTTCTGGGTGCATCGGGGACCCTTCAATGACACATTATGAAATGTAGAGCAATTAATTCTCTATCGATTTGTGGCACTCCCATTTCTCTAGGTGGTCTCAGTAAAAAACGGCAGCCAAAAAGGTAAAACTGGTCACTTTCAACCGCTTTCCCTGAGAAGTCTTGGGCAGTAAAGGCTTAATGCTTCCAAGCTGGATTTGTTTCTAATACTTTGTACACTGAGTTTTGCCAAACGATAAGGTTGCAAAACTGTCCCCACTATCAGTTTGGTTTAAATGCCAACTGTATGCCCGAGGCAAATATTTGATTGTTTCCACCAAGGCTTTTTCCAGCTCTATAAGGGCTCCATCAAATCAAACCCCCACTGCTTTCTCAACTGTCAAAATTATTTGTCATTGCTTCGGCTGTTGACAACTAATTATATATAACTTGGTTACCTAATTAAGCGAGTTGAATTTTGGGATGAAATATAACTGCATTCTTAAAATTCCCTTGCTATATAAGTAAAGCCTGAAATAAAAATTTTAGCATTTCTGCGAGATTCATCAAAATCTTGGAGGATTGCGTAAACCATAGTGAATCTTTCCGTCAAAGGGGCTTGAAAGATGTGTCACAAAACCACGGGTTTGTGAACACCATAGTCGACACATATTGTGAAAGTTAAAATTTGACCCCCGCGCAGTGAGGTCGAAGGCTGTGCAGGCTAGAGCAAAGTTCATTGCCCATGTATGGTCACGCATGTGCAATGCCTGCACAACCCCTGCACATGTGCAGGCTAGGAGGAATTTTCCCCCGCGCAGTGCGCAGCAAAAATTTTACCCCCGCGCAGCAATCTTTCTACACGTTTACATTTTGACGTTTTACACGTTTTACATTTGCGTTTACCCTTTTTTACGTCTTAGAATCAGCACTTGTGCACCTAGAAATAAATATAATGGTTTTTGCAATGAACGTTTAGCAAAAATTTGTACTTTGCCCGACTTTGACGGCTTGTAACTTTTTCTGGGTGCATCGGGGACCCTTCAATGACAGATTATGAAATGTAGAGCAATTAATTCTCTATCGATTTGTGGCACTCCCATTTCTCTAGGTGGTCTCAGTAAAAAACGGCAGCCAAAAAGGTAAAACTGGTCACTTTCAACCGCTTTCCCTGAGAAGTCTTGGGCAGTAAAGGCTTAATGCTTCCCAGCTGGATTTGTTTCTAATACTTTGTACACTGAGTTTTGCCAAACGATAAGGTTGCAAAACTGTCCCCACTATCAGTTTGGTTTAAATGCCAACTGTATGCCCGAGGCAAATATTTGATTGTTTCCACCAAGGCTTTTTCCAGCTCTATAAGGGCTCCATCAAATCAAACCCCCACTGCTTTCTCAACTGTCAAAATTATTTGTCATTGCTTCGGCTGTTGACAACTAATTATATATAACTTGGTTACCTAATTAAGCGAGTTGAATTTTGGGATGAAATATAACTGCATTCTTAAAATTCCCTTGCTATATAAGTAAAGCCTGAAATAAAAATTTTAGCATTTCTGCGAGATTCATCAAAATCTTGGAGGATTGCGTAAACCATAGTGAATCTTTCCGTCAAAGGGGCTTGAAAGATGTGTCACAAAACCACGGGTTTGTGAACACCATAGTCGACACATATTGTGAAAGTTAAAATTTGACCCCCGCGCAGTGAGGTCGAAGGCTGTGCAGGCTAGAGCAAAGTTCATTGCCCATGTATGGTCACGCATGTGCAATGCCTGCACAACCCCTGCACATGTGCAGGCTAGGAGGAATTTTCCCCCGCGCAGTGCGCAGCAAAAATTTTACCCCCGCGCAGCAATCTTTCTACACGTTTACATTTTGACGTTTTACACGTTTTACATTTGCGTTTACCCTTTTTTACGTCTTAGAATCAGCACTTGTGCACCTAGAAATAAATATAATGGTTTTTGCAATGAACGTTTAGCAAAAATTTGTACTTTGCCCGACTTTGACGGCTTGTAACTTTTTCTGGGTGCATCGGGGACCCTTCAATGACACATTATGAAATGTAGAGCAATTAATTCTCTATCGATTTGTGGCACTCCCATTTCTCTAGGTGGTCTCAGTAAAAAACGGCAGCCAAAAAGGTAAAACTGGTCACTTTCAACCGCTTTCCCTGAGAAGTCTTGGGCAGTAAAGGCTTAATGCTTCCAAGCTGGATTTGTTTCTAATACTTTGTACACTGAGTTTTGCCAAACGATAAGGTTGCAAAACTGTCCCCACTATCAGTTTGGTTTAAATGCCAACTGTATGCCCGAGGCAAATATTTGATTGTTTCCACCAAGGCTTTTTCCAGCTCTATAAGGGCTCCATCAAATCAAACCCCCACTGCTTTCTCAACTGTCAAAATTATTTGTCATTGCTTCGGCTGTTGACAACTAATTATATATAACTTGGTTACCTAATTAAGCGAGTTGAATTTTGGGATGAAATATAACTGCATTCTTAAAATTCCCTTGCTATATAAGTAAAGCCTGAAATAAAAATTTTAGCATTTCTGCGAGATTCATCAAAATCTTGGAGGATTGCGTAAACCATAGTGAATCTTTCCGTCAAAGGGGCTTGAAAGATGTGTCACAAAACCACGGGTTTGTGAACACCATAGTCGACACATATTGTGAAAGTTAAAATTTGACCCCCGCGCAGTGAGGTCGAAGGCTGTGCAGGCTAGAGCAAAGTTCATTGCCCATGTATGGTCACGCATGTGCAATGCCTGCACAACCCCTGCACATGTGCAGGCTAGGAGGAATTTTCCCCCGCGCAGTGCGCAGCAAAATTTTACCCCCGCGCAGCAATCTTTCTACACGTTTACATTTTGACGTTTTACACGTTTTACATTTGCGTTTACCCTTTTTTACGTCTTAGAATCAGCACTTGTGCACCTAGAAATAAATATAATGGTTTTTGCAATGAACGTTTAGCAAAAATTTGTACTTTGCCCGACTTTGACGGCTTGTAACTTTTTCTGGGTGCATCGGGGACCCTTCAATGACAGATTATGAAATGTAGAGCAATTAATTCTCTATCGATTTGTGGCACTCCCATTTCTCTAGGTGGTCTCAGTAAAAAACGGCAGCCAAAAAGGTAAAACTGGTCACTTTCAACCGCTTTCCCTGAGAAGTCTTGGGCAGTAAAGGCTTAATGCTTCCCAGCTGGATTTGTTTCTAATACTTTGTACACTGAGTTTTGCCAAACGATAAGGTTGCAAAACTGTCCCCACTATCAGTTTGGTTTAAATGCCAACTGTATGCCCGAGGCAAATATTTGATTGTTTCCACCAAGGCTTTTTCCAGCTCTATAAGGGCTCCATCAAATCAAACCCCCACTGCTTTCTCAACTGTCAAAATTATTTGTCATTGCTTCGGCTGTTGACAACTAATTATATATAACTTGGTTACCTAATTAAGCGAGTTGAATTTTGGGATGAAATATAACTGCATTCTTAAAATTCCCTTGCTATATAAGTAAAGCCTGAAATAAAAATTTTAGCATTTCTGCGAGATTCATCAAAATCTTGGAGGATTGCGTAAACCATAGTGAATCTTTCCGTCAAAGGGGCTTGAAAGATGTGTCACAAAACCACGGGTTTGTGAACACCATAGTCGACACATATTGTGAAAGTTAAAATTTGACCCCCGCGCAGTGAGGTCGAAGGCTGTGCAGGCTAGAGCAAAGTTCATTGCCCATGTATGGTCACGCATGTGCAATGCCTGCACAACCCCTGCACATGTGCAGGCTAGGAGGAATTTTCCCCCGCGCAGTGCGCAGCAAAAATTTTACCCCCGCGCAGCAATCTTTCTACACGTTTACATTTTGACGTTTTACACGTTTTACATTTGCGTTTACCCTTTTTTACGTCTTAGAATCAGCACTTGTGCACCTAGAAATAAATATAATGGTTTTTGCAATGAACGTTTAGCAAAAATTTGTACTTTGCCCGACTTTGACGGCTTGTAACTTTTTCTGGGTGCATCGGGGACCCTTCAATGACACATTATGAAATGTAGAGCAATTAATTCTCTATCGATTTGTGGCACTCCCATTTCTCTAGGTGGTCTCAGTAAAAAACGGCAGCCAAAAAGGTAAAACTGGTCACTTTCAACCGCTTTCCCTGAGAAGTCTTGGGCAGTAAAGGCTTAATGCTTCCAAGCTGGATTTGTTTCTAATACTTTGTACACTGAGTTTTGCCAAACGATAAGGTTGCAAAACTGTCCCCACTATCAGTTTGGTTTAAATGCCAACTGTATGCCCGAGGCAAATATTTGATTGTTTCCACCAAGGCTTTTTCCAGCTCTATAAGGGCTCCATCAAATCAAACCCCCACTGCTTTCTCAACTGTCAAAATTATTTGTCATTGCTTCGGCTGTTGACAACTAATTATATATAACTTGGTTACCTAATTAAGCGAGTTGAATTTTGGGATGAAATATAACTGCATTCTTAAAATTCCCTTGCTATATAAGTAAAGCCTGAAATAAAAATTTTAGCATTTCTGCGAGATTCATCAAAATCTTGGAGGATTGCGTAAACCATAGTGAATCTTTCCGTCAAAGGGGCTTGAAAGATGTGTCACAAAACCACGGGTTTGTGAACACCATAGTCGACACATATTGTGAAAGTTAAAATTTGACCCCCGCGCAGTGAGGTCGAAGGCTGTGCAGGCTAGAGCAAAGTTCATTGCCCATGTATGGTCACGCATGTGCAATGCCTGCACAACCCCTGCACATGTGCAGGCTAGGAGGAATTTTCCCCGCGCAGTGCGCAGCAAAAATTTTACCCCCGCGCAGCAATCTTTCTACACGTTTACATTTTGACGTTTTACACGTTTTACATTTGCGTTTACCCTTTTTTACGTCTTAGAATCAGCACTTGTGCACCTAGAAATAAATATAATGGTTTTTGCAATGAACGTTTAGCAAAAATTTGTACTTTGCCCGACTTTGACGGCTTGTAACTTTTTCTGGGTGCATCGGGGACCCTTCAATGACAGATTATGAAATGTAGAGCAATTAATTCTCTATCGATTTGTGGCACTCCCATTTCTCTAGGTGGTCTCAGTAAAAAACGGCAGCCAAAAAGGTAAAACTGGTCACTTTCAACCGCTTTCCCTGAGAAGTCTTGGGCAGTAAAGGCTTAATGCTTCCCAGCTGGATTTGTTTCTAATACTTTGTACACTGAGTTTTGCCAAACGATAAGGTTGCAAAACTGTCCCCACTATCAGTTTGGTTTAAATGCCAACTGTATGCCCGAGGCAAATATTTGATTGTTTCCACCAAGGCTTTTTCCAGCTCTATAAGGGCTCCATCAAATCAAACCCCCACTGCTTTCTCAACTGTCAAAATTATTTGTCATTGCTTCGGCTGTTGACAACTAATTATATATAACTTGGTTACCTAATTAAGCGAGTTGAATTTTGGGATGAAATATAACTGCATTCTTAAAATTCCCTTGCTATATAAGTAAAGCCTGAAATAAAAATTTTAGCATTTCTGCGAGATTCATCAAAATCTTGGAGGATTGCGTAAACCATAGTGAATCTTTCCGTCAAAGGGGCTTGAAAGATGTGTCACAAAACCACGGGTTTGTGAACACCATAGTCGACACATATTGTGAAAGTTAAAATTTGACCCCCGCGCAGTGAGGTCGAAGGCTGTGCAGGCTAGAGCAAAGTTCATTGCCCATGTATGGTCACGCATGTGCAATGCCTGCACAACCCCTGCACATGTGCAGGCTAGGAGGAATTTTCCCCCGCGCAGTGCGCAGCAAAAATTTTACCCCCGCGCAGCAATCTTTCTACACGTTTACATTTTGACGTTTTACACGTTTTACATTTGCGTTTACCCTTTTTTACGTCTTAGAATCAGCACTTGTGCACCTAGAAATAAATATAATGGTTTTTGCAATGAACGTTTAGCAAAAATTTGTACTTTGCCCGACTTTGACGGCTTGTAACTTTTTCTGGGTGCATCGGGGACCCTTCAATGACAGATTATGAAATGTAGAGCAATTAATTCTCTATCGATTTGTGGCACTCCCATTTCTCTAGGTGGTCTCAGTAAAAAACGGCAGCCAAAAAGGTAAAACTGGTCACTTTCAACCGCTTTCCCTGAGAAGTCTTGGGCAGTAAAGGCTTAATGCTTCCCAGCTGGATTTGTTTCTAATACTTTGTACACTGAGTTTTGCCAAACGATAAGGTTGCAAAACTGTCCCCACTATCAGTTTGGTTTAAATGCCAACTGTATGCCCGAGGCAAATATTTGATTGTTTCCACCAAGGCTTTTTCCAGCTCTATAAGGGCTCCATCAAATCAAACCCCCACTGCTTTCTCAACTGTCAAAATTATTTGTCATTGCTTCGGCTGTTGACAACTAATTATATATAACTTGGTTACCTAATTAAGCGAGTTGAATTTTGGGATGAAATATAACTGCATTCTTAAAATTCCCTTGCTATATAAGTAAAGCCTGAAATAAAAATTTTAGCATTTCTGCGAGATTCATCAAAATCTTGGAGGATTGCGTAAACCATAGTGAATCTTTCCGTCAAAGGGGCTTGAAAGATGTGTCACAAAAACACGGGTTTGTGAACACCATAGTCGACACATATTGTGAAAGTTAAAATTTGACCCCCGCGCAGTGAGGTCGAAGGCTGTGCAGGCTAGAGCAAAGTTCATTGCCCATGTATGGTCACGCATGTGCAATGCCTGCACAACCCCCTGCACATGTGCAGGCTAGGAGGAATTTTCCCCCGCGCAGTGCGCAGCAAAAATTTTACCCCCGCGCAGCAATCTTTCTACACGTTTACATTTTGACGTTTTACACGTTTTACATTTGCGTTTACCCTTTTTTACGTCTTAGAATCAGCACTTGTGCACCTAGAAATAAATATAATGGTTTTTGCAATGAACGTTTAGCAAAAATTTGTACTTTGCCCGACTTTGACGGCTTGTAACTTTTTCTGGGTGCATCGGGGACCCTTCAATGACACATTATGAAATGTAGAGCAATTAATTCTCTATCGATTTGTGGCACTCCCATTTCTCTAGGTGGTCTCAGTAAAAAACGGCAGCCAAAAAGGTAAAACTGGTCACTTTCAACCGCTTTCCCTGAGAAGTCTTGGGCAGTAAAGGCTTAATGCTTCCAAGCTGGATTTGTTTCTAATACTTTGTACACTGAGTTTTGCCAAACGATAAGGTTGCAAAACTGTCCCCACTATCAGTTTGGTTTAAATGCCAACTGTATGCCCGAGGCAAATATTTGATTGTTTCCACCAAGGCTTTTTCCAGCTCTATAAGGGCTCCATCAAATCAAACCCCCACTGCTTTCTCAACTGTCAAAATTATTTGTCATTGCTTCGGCTGTTGACAACTAATTATATATAACTTGGTTACCTAATTAAGCGAGTTGAATTTTGGGATGAAATATAACTGCATTCTTAAAATTCCCTTGCTATATAAGTAAAGCCTGAAATAAAAATTTTAGCATTTCTGCGAGATTCATCAAAATCTTGGAGGATTGCGTAAACCATAGTGAATCTTTCCGTCAAAGGGGCTTGAAAGATGTGTCACAAAACCACGGGTTTGTGAACACCATAGTCGACACATATTGTGAAAGTTAAAATTTGACCCCCGCGCAGTGAGGTCGAAGGCTGTGCAGGCTAGAGCAAAGTTCATTGCCCATGTATGGTCACGCATGTGCAATGCCTGCACAACCCCTGCACATGTGCAGGCTAGGAGGAATTTTCCCCCGCGCAGTGCGCAGCAAAAATTTTACCCCCGCGCAGCAATCTTTCTACACGTTTACATTTTGACGTTTTACACGTTTTACATTTGCGTTTACCCTTTTTTACGTCTTAGAATCAGCACTTGTGCACCTAGAAATAAATATAATGGTTTTTGCAATGAACGTTTAGCAAAAATTTGTACTTTGCCCGACTTTGACGGCTTGTAACTTTTTCTGAGTGCATCGGGGACCCTTCAATGACAGATTATGAAATGTAGAGCAATTAATTCTCTATCGATTTGTGGCACTCCCATTTCTCTAGGTGGTCTCAGTAAAAAACGGCAGCCAAAAAGGTAAAACTGGTCACTTTCAACCGCTTTCCCTGAGAAGTCTTGGGCAGTAAAGGCTTAATGCTTCCCAGCTGGATTTGTTTCTAATACTTTGTACACTGAGTTTTGCCAAACGATAAGGTTGCAAAACTGTCCCCACTATCAGTTTGGTTTAAATGCCAACTGTATGCCCGAGGCAAATATTTGATTGTTTCCACCAAGGCTTTTTCCAGCTCTATAAGGGCTCCATCAAATCAAACCCCCACTGCTTTCTCAACTGTCAAAATTATTTGTCATTGCTTCGGCTGTTGACAACTAATTATATATAACTTGGTTACCTAATTAAGCGAGTTGAATTTTGGGATGAAATATAACTGCATTCTTAAAATTCCCTTGCTATATAAGTAAAGCCTGAAATAAAAATTTTAGCATTTCTGCGAGATTCATCAAAATCTTGGAGGATTGCGTAAACCATAGTGAATCTTTCCGTCAAAGGGGCTTGAAAGATGTGTCACAAAAACACGGGTTTGTGAACACCATAGTCGACACATATTGTGAAAGTTAAAATTTGACCCCCGCGCAGTGAGGTCGAAGGCTGTGCAGGCTAGAGCCAAGTTCATTGCCCATGTATGGTACCTATATGTATAGTTTGTAGGTTCGAAGCTACTCAATCTTGTCTTTTTATTCTTCTTCAGTAATAGTTATTTTACGTGGAAGATCTGATTGGTTGATGTAGCAAAATATTTAAAATTTTAAAATTTTAAAATCTATGGAAGTGTACATGGCTTTTGTTACGTGAACCGGCGAAAACATAATGGCCGGACAAGTCACAGCTAACTCTATTGATTTCATAGAAGCAATACTAAATTCAATTTAAAATTCGCGCCGAAGGCGCGAAAAATTTTTTTAGCAGCGACAGTTTTACGTAATTGGAACAAAGCCAGATCTTCGAATTTGAAATTTGGTAAGACCCTGTGACCCAGACCCAAAATGACCCAATAAAAATTGCTGACCCAGACCCAAAGTGACCCACAGGCAGCTTGACCCAGACCCACCTTGACCCAAACGGTTTACAAAATTGGTGACCCAAGACCCAGTGACCCAAGCAAAAATGGCGACCCAAACGACCCATGACCCAGTGACCCATGACCCAGTTTCCATCCCTGCTGTGTGTGTGTCTGTGTGTGTCTGTGTGTGTGTCTGTGTGTGTCTGTGTGTGTCTGTGTGTGTCTGTGTGTCTGTGTGTGTCTGTGTGTGTCTGTGTGTGTATGTGTGTGTGTGTGTGTGTGTGTGTGTGTGTGTGTGTGTGTGTGTGTGTGTGTGTGTGTGTGTGTGTGTGTGTGTGTGTGTGTGTGAGAGTCTCCTCAATAAACATTAACCAATAATCTATATTTACAGGAATTCACAATATCAATTACCACTTGTTGCGACACGAATTCGGGAATTTTCTTAAAAAAACTGGAAGAATCCAGTACTTTTGTAAATTTCGTATTTGCTTGCTTTCATGTTTGCTTGCAAGACTTATAGGTAATAATTAGTCGATCGTCACTCTTAACTCTTGCTTCAAGTATACAACTACTGCATAAATATCATTCGATAATTATTATTACCAACTCACTATATTTCGCCAATAGTTAGATTTCGCTGAGAGTTAGTAAATTCGTTGGTATTGTTGATGACATAATGAACAGCTGGTGAAGCTCTGATTGTTTCCAAATGTTGACACAACGCAAGGGTAGTGAAACAGCTAAAGCGCAGAAACAACGGTTACTGAGTGTGTGAGTACTGTGTTGATGCTCACTAAGCATCTCCGTAAACACCTCCTTCGACAGCAACCTGCTCGCAATGACAACATGTTTGATACACCACAGCTTATCAGATGAGATATTAGCAATACTTCTAGATGCGATGCGACGACGATAGCTTAGTTTTTCAAAGTTTTTGCATTAATATTGTAAATTGTAAACTATTCTAGCTTTCCTTGTTTTAAGGTTCTTCTTTGACAAATCTGATGTCAGTACTCAGTGTGCCAAACTTAAGTAGTCGGGCATCGGTGAGTGGGCTGTGAATGTTAGTCTATCGAGTTTTGAGGTTCGACTTTCCTGGAAATTTTATCTCTATCTTTATCAGGGTCAGGTAAAACCCGGGTTGTCAAGTTGAGGTTAAAACAAATGAAAAATTTATCGGTGATTGTCTCAGGTGATGCTCTTCAAAGATTTCAAAATCCTAAAAAATTTACAATGAAGAAGCGGGGTTAAAGATGATTCCAGCTCAGTTTTGGACGTTCTTCAAGAAGAAGACTATTAAAATCCTGTATCGCTTATACAGAAAGGGTGGCATAAGGTGGCAGCAGGCAGCGTCACCTGAGACAGTCACCAAATTAGGGTAAGCTCGCTTAGTACGGACACTAGCTTTGTATGAACACTGCGTTAGATTTTTGAAAATATCTTAGTCAGTGATTGGTCAATCCGAATAATCTTTGCACCAGTAGAAAGAGCGTCTTTGACTTCATCAATACGGCGAGTTTGAGTGCACAAGCTTGGGTAGAAAAAATTTGACAAGCACATACATGAAATCTCATAAAGAAAACGGCATTACGTGGAAATCTATGAGTAATCTTTGAACACTCTTTTCATAGTCTTAGCCTAACAATTTTTGGTTGAAATTAATAATAGTAGAATCCACCGAGTGTGTACTTTGCAACTGTGAAAAAGTTCACACAGAAAAGGGAAAGGGTAAATAACTGCGATTTAAAATAATTGTCGAAAAAATTTCTTTGTCATGTACATATGGACACACTGCTGTTGTTTGGAATGGACACTTGCTTTGTATGAACACCCATATTAACACATGTATTTAAGAGCTTAAATGACTGCTTTGGGCCATTTATAACTGTATTACATATAACTGCTCAATTAGCAACTACTTCTCTACGTGGGTGGTATTTTTCTTGGTTTTTCACATTTTTTCAATAGAATTGTTGAATTTTTAAGTAATCTCGATAACGTCAAATAGTTTTGCTTTCGAAAATTTAGCAGTTTTGTTTTTCTTTAGAAATGTTCTTTAAAAATGTTCTTTAAAAATGTTTTTTAAAATCTTCTATTATTTAATTAACTATTATTAATAATTAATAGTAATATTTATATGAATTAATAATAATTCAATTTCAATCCAATCTAATTCAATCCAGCTAAATTCAATTCAATCCAATCATCCAATTTTAATTCTGTAAAATGTTTTTACTTTTTCACTTGATTATTCCGATGGATAAGAACCTTAGTCTTGAAAGAGTTCTAAGTTTTTAGCCGAATTTACACATTAGTTTTTTTAAAATAGCTGAAACTTTTTGCATTGTGTAAAATATAAATTTTGAAAGAAAGGTAGATTTTTCAGAAACATTTGAAAATTCTGTTTAACATTTAACAAAAGTAAAAGGACTTTAACAGTTTAACTTCATACTAAATCTTCAATTTCTGAGTCCAGTTTCAAGGTATTTCTTTCTTACAAATTTTTATGATCAATGGCGGCCGTTTTTTAAGTATGAATGTTTTCTCTTCCACTTTTACGTATTCCACTGCCAGCTGTCGGATCGCGCAACCTGTGACAAATGTTGCAACTCACCTAACGATTTCTAACATTTGTCTATCATAAAGAAAGGGTCCTTTATAAAATTTACCTAAAATAACTTACCGAATTTACCTTAATTTACCTATTTTATTACAGTGTCAAAGGGTTAAATGCTAACGATTAAATGTCTTTATGTATCTACAGGAAATTCCGTTCACCTTGTTTACACCTTTCTTTTGCTCCTTTAATAATTTGGTGTTAATTGTAATAATTATTACTATAGTCCAAACGTGATACGTACTTACTTTTTGAGTAACTGCCTGTCGTTTTCTATTTTTCCTGCTGCGCCTCAGCGCAGCAGGTCTTTTAAATTTGCTCAGCCATGGTTCTTTGCACGTCCAGTTCCCGTTAAAGATGTACTTCTACATAAATGCGTTTGTGCAATGCTTTAAGATAGACATTCCATGATTTGTGTGTAGACTTCCTTCAAAAGAACTTTCTCGTTTTAACATACGTAATTACGCATATGAATAGAATTTGAACTTGAGTTTTCACAAGAAAACCGGAAATTTCCGTTAGAATGTTCCCATGAAAACAAAACTTCGTATTACTTAACTTTGTAGCTGACATATAACTTTTTCGAACAGATTTAAAGCCGAACCAGTAGGACTAACGAAACTTATATTTTCTAAAAAGTGCAGCTTTAATGTGCTACACAGTGTTTTGCACTCACGTTTACATTAAGCTGTAACAAACAATCTCCAATCAATGAAATTTGCTGCGCAGCAGGTTTACAATTTACAAAAGTGTTGCTCTATTGAAAACCCAACGTTTTGCATAAAATATTGCTTGTTATGTTAATTTTAGTTATTTCTTCATGATTACGCGGAAAAGCTTGCTTCTGGGACATAAATTGAAGTCGTTTCTATTATGCTGTTAGCTATTTTTTTGAACTGCACGTAAAACAGTAGGTTAAGCGTAGTGAATATGTGTTGAAGATATACGTGTCCATACAATACTAGTAGTGTCCATACTAAACCTAATAAGTGTCCGTACTAGACAAGCTGAATCCTATGTTAAATGCAGTCTTAGTCTGGAGTGTCCGTACTAAGCGAGCTTACCCTATCATAACCATTATCACAGGATAACGTTGGGAGATGGATGGCTCAGACTGCAAAAACGGATAGAGTTTCTCGGTTATAAGAGAAAGAACTGTATATCCCAATGACATTTTTTGTCAAAAATTACAGTTCCCAAAATCGCTGAAAGTCGATTAAAATTAAAAAAATAGGGAGTCGAGAAACAGCTGGAATAATAACTCCATTTGGTGAGTTGACCATACAGAAGCATTACTGTAGAAAATCATACAAAGTTTACTGTAGTTCCTAACAACTGTGTACGAGATTTATAAAAGCGGTACTGTTACAGTAACAACTTGTGTTAGTTACCAGCTTCCTTAATTACCTGATAATTTCTAAGCAAATCCGCAGGATTCCACACTGCATTGGAAAATGTATTAAAGAAAAATCAGAATAACTTAATTCGGCAATTTATCAGTCCATCTGTTGACCTTGAGCGCTTTCAAAGGATTGTACTTACAATAGAACTTGCTTTCTCAAAACTGAATACTGAAAACTACATAAAATTGAATAGTTTCTATGAAGGCGTAAGCTGTGGTGGTGCGCCTATGTGATCAGACAATACAAAAACGAATTCAATCAATTAGCAGCATACATATACTTCTAGCCTTCCCTGGAGGGAATATTAAGGACTCAGTTCAGAACAAACAGCGGTGTTCTCTAAGAATTTTTATCGAAATACCGAAATAGATCTCAAAAAGGTTTAGGCTAACAGATGAATTACTAAAAATATGTTAGAACTTATAGTGGTAAAGGTTATACAGGTAATACATATGTCTTTTAATCCGCTGTAGAGTATAGGAAATACGCGTGAGCTAAGCCTAAGTATACGGTAGATAAGTTTCGATCCAAATTGAAATGTTTCATGAATAATCAATGTAAAATTATCGTTAGCTAATTTCATGGCTCAAACGTGACTCATAATGATGATCCAGTTCAAGATGGCGGATCAAATTCAGTTGGGGTATTATCAGCGTTGTGAGTAGTTGGTGGGTAGAGTAGGTCGTCTCTGCCGTTTTGTGGGTGCTGTTTCCGTTTGTACTTTTTTATGATTCGAGCGGAGTTCATTTTGGAAATTATTCCTGACGCCATAATCTCCACCTTCTTGGCTTTACGCGCTTCAAGAAGAGATTAACCACTTGCAAAGTTCGGATGTCCTGGGCATGCACTGACGACGATTTGGGCATCAGGGTTGCTGGCTTTCCTTTTGAGTCTGTTCCGAGATATCATCAACACCCCAGTGTAGTCGGCCATCATCCCATCTCCAATTTGTGAATTAGAGTCGTCAGGAGTGACGACCCCCTCTTTAGCCAAAGCCAACATGGCTCAAAATGTGCCCCATACGATTGTGGGAGGTTCCGGTAAAGGATCTTGACAGTCCACCCAATATTCCTTCCATACATCTACTTCATCAGAGAAGACGGGGGCCAAGGGAGAGTAGCTCTCACTTCAGGTATTGAAGTGTATAGATCTGTTCCCCCAACAAGCACGAATGAAGTTGTCCGGGACAAGTCACGCCTCCCCGGTGAGGCGGTATCCGAGATCGGGGACACCGAAAGTTCCGGGGGCGCCGCACAGGGGCGCCGCACCGGGGAGGGCCGAACCCCTTCGACTTCAGCGTCCACTCGGCGGGAGAAGGCCGTTCCGCATGCTTGTCAGGCCGGGACGACCCCCTTTCCTAACCGTAGGTGGTGGAAGTTGTCCCGAGACATTTTCGTCCTGTAGGATCTGACTAAATTGTTACCCCCTTGTAGTGAGGGTTGGGAGGAAAATTTTCAGATTCCGCCACTCCGCAAAAGAAAAACCCCATATCGTCTTCACTCACCGGGTCAGAGGGTAGATGGTAAGTTAACCCCGACTCAATTTTTCTCGGAGGCACCCCCAACACATCATCAACTATAAAAACAAGGTCTTTATCCACGCCATTTTTATGTACCCCCGATAAAGTCATAATACAAGATTTCGAAAAATTTTGTATGTCAGAAAGGTAATCCTGTGCCGGGGATATAACCCCAACAACTGTTGCTTCTTGTATAGTCACCGGGGCGTGAGTTAGATTTGCCAGGAGAAACTGAAATTTCCTCTCGGAGGGGATTACCACCCCCGCATAAGGAAGAACCCGGCTGTTATGCACAAACGACTCAAATGGTTCAAACATGTATGGTTCAACTGAAAGCCCAGCCGAAACCTGCGCCGAGGCCCAAGTCTCGGAAACCGGAGGGACCACCACCTCAACAGCCATGACTGCCGCATGTTTGACAGCCTCAACAGCCATGTTTGAAAGCTTAGCAGAATTATTGCATCAGATGCTCATTATCTGTAGAGACTCTATTTAAAACTTCTTTGTGACTGCATAGTTTCGAGGATTTCATAACGTGAATTTCTTTACCTTCTCAAATTACTGCTATAAATCTGTGCCGACTTTGAACAACTTTTTATTAGTTTTCTTTATTTATGGACAGATTCTATACAATTGCTCTTTATAAACAAAGCAATTCTGCACACATTTATGTCCTCTTCTGTACAGAAACTTTTTTAAAATTAGCAAATCTGCACAAATTTAGTACATTTAAAGAAAATTTCTGCACACTTTTATTGCCTTTTGTATAGAAATAAAATGAATTCTATTGCAATCAATGCACATAGTGTACCTTAGTTAGTTTGACAGACGCATAAATACGGGTTCAGATTCCAGGCCCCACTCAGCACAAATTTTGGCTGGTTTCATAAGGGAATATGTAAATCCGTCCATAAAAATTTTATTAGACGAAAGCCAAATATCCCATTTATACGCTTTCATGAAATCAGTTCCAATTAGAATATCTTTATGAAACTCAGGGGCCAGGTAGAAATACCACTGAAAAGCAACTGGTCCCAAATTAAACGATAAAAGAACTTTACCTCCTATACGTAGTGGAGCATTACCTGAGGTCCGAGCCTGAATGGAATCTGCAACCTGAACCCGTACATCTACGCCGGCACTAAGCAGGCGGTCTAGGCCGCCCTGGCTGAGGATGGAGATGGACGCCCCCGTGTCAATAATGGCCATCAGCCGCGCCTTTTGAATTTCAAGCATAATAGCCGGGGTGTTATCTCCTGCCGCCAGGACTACTTCTAGCTCAAATTCGGTCAAAGTTTAAGGGTAAATTGACGCAGAGTGAAAAGTGCCTTCTCCTTTCAAATTAGGAACTTTCGGACTTTCCCCCACTTGAATTAAATCTTGATGTATGGTGGTACTTTCGACAGAATCACCCGATGTTGACGCATCAGCAGCCGTACAAGCGGCACCGTCGGCCCGGGGGCCAGTCCGGAGGGGGGGTCCCCCCACATCCGTTCCCACATCGTTAGTAAGTTTTCTCAACTGTTCTAGCTGTTTTTGAATAGTTTCGAAATATTGAAACATAAGGGAAGAAGTACTACTGAACATATCCAATAAAAGCGCAAAATTTTCTTCGACCACCGCCAATAAGCGAGGTGCGCGATTTTCGCTCATAGGTGCCCCTTGCACTTCTTCCGTGGGCAAATCTAGCACAAAAATGTGTTGTTCAGACGCTTTTTCCACTTCAGCCCACATGTAACTGATTAACCATCTGACTAACCTGAGTTTGAGTGGGGAGTGGGTGAGAAGTTTGGGGAGCATACGCCCCCCCTTGGGCTTCCCCCGAAACAGACGGAGTATTCGCTGGCTGCTGATGTGAGGCACGAACAAACCCATCTGGGGTCTGAGCGTTGCCCCCCTGGGCCTGTGGTGCAGCCGGCGCAGCAGGCACCGGAACCAGGGTTGGAACCGGGGCCGGGGCGGCAGCAGGCGCAGCCACCCCGGGCGCAGCTCCCACAACCTGATATCCCGGAGCCGGCTGCCATAACTGCGTGATGGGCTGCTGTACGTACGTATATACTGGCACAGGGGCACACGGCACCTGTGTTGTGGGATACGTATAACAACCTTGTGTGGCCTGGGGGGTGGGAGCAGGAGCGGAGGAAGCTTCCACTCCCGCCACCTGTTCACGCCTACTCCCCTTATTTTTCCAGAAGGTTGGGGCCAGTTGGGGGTTTTTATCCCAACACCGGTCTGGGTCGTGACCCGCCTCCCACAGAACTGACACCTAGGTCTGGGGGGCCCCTCTGGTTTCGCCACAGTCTCTAGTTTCTTTTCAAAATATTCTTTCAAAGATTGCAATTCTTTAGCGAAATCAAACTGCGCGGGTTTTACCCCCTCTTTAGTCTCTACCTGATAAACCGGGGTTATCGCATCCATGACCTCCTCAGGTTGACACTTTGCCAGTCTCGAGTCTAATTTATCAATAACCCGGCGTAATTCGTCCATAGTAGGCTCACCTTGCGAGAAAATTGCAGCCAACGTCATAGCATAGCGGGGATTTACCCCCACAAATACTTGTTGAGCGCAGTGCTTGTCCCTTTCCTCCGGGGTAGACCAAATATCCAGGGCCATTGCTTGAAGCTCCGAGATAAACTTACGTACCGTTTCTCCCGGTTTTTGTGTCAGATTGACAAACGTAGTATATCGTTCCTGAATAGACATCTGAGGCTTAGGAAACTGTGAGCGTAATGATTCCGTGATCTTCTCAAAAGAATCGGTGATATTCGGTCCCACCTTCGAAGCATACACCTGAGCCTTACCTCCCAATTTATTGTACAGGAGCCTTGCCCACTGATCTTCTGGAATCTGATGAATAGTCGCCGCCGAAACAAATTGCGGAAGCCAATCATCCATGTATGCAGTTTCAGGCTCGAATTTGGGAACTTCCCGCAAAATTTCCATGTATGTCCGATACAGGGCAGCATTGTGTTTGACTACGGAAATATCAGTAGCCTCCATCGTAGCTGGATTTGGATGTCTCGGGCGAGCTCCATACGAAGGCTTATCTGTTCGTGGGATTGCCGCAAATGTTTGCTCTTCAACAGAATCTTTTGGTGGTACACGAGGAATAGATTGAGTCACCGTAGCTTTGTGCCCTGGATTCTGAGAAAAGCCTTGGCCTGGACTTGACCCCGGAGGAGAATCGGGCCGGGGCGCAGCCGGAGATAGGGCAAGAACAGCTCCAGCCGCGTCAGTAACGCCAGCAGGTGCGTTCACTGCCACATTCGGGCCGGTCCCAGCACCCGCAGGATACATAGGAGCAAGCACTGCACACTGGGGCACATTCGTGAATTGTCCCGGGACAAGCTGAGGACCCCCCAAAATTTGTACCGGGGTTTGAGATGTTATCGGAACCATATAATATTGACAATTATTAGGCTGTGGGGTACCCCAGACCATCTGCTGCGTTTGGGGCGCCGCATTCCGAGGCGCCGACGCAGTCGCCAGTTGAGGGGAGGGGGAGGCACGAATTTTTCTATACGTACCCTGTGGATACTGTTCACACGGCGGTATCCATTCAAAATCTCCTACCAAACCCCCATTTGTCCCCAAAAGTTGTCCTCCTGCAGATTGAGGCGTATTTTGAGGTCCCACAATTTGCCCATCCCCCAAATTTTGCAATTTTGAGGGATTTTGTACAAGTTCAGGGGAAGGGGTCAGGGTCCGTTCCGGGGCGGTTTGCACCGGATCAGAACCCTGAGTTGGGGCGGTCTGACTGTCCGCTAGCTGAATCAGGTCACCTGCAGGGGTTTCCCGACCCTGTCCCAAGGACTCCCCCGACTGTTCAACACTTTTCTGAACTTTACCAACTGAATTTTCCTGCTGACGATAGATCTCCGACAATTTCTGAGGGGCCAACCCTTTCTTTTTACACAAACGATCAAGAAAATCTTGCATCAACGTATAAAGGTCACCTTCCCCTTTTTCAGCAGCCATTTCCAAATAGGGATCAATATCCATCACTTTCGACGGGGGGGAATCCCTTCGAACACCTTTTCCAGATTCCGAAATCTCCTCCCCCACCGATTCAGACACAGGGATGTCAGACCTCCCCAACAGCGATTTCACTGCAGTTTCTGACTGTTGACTGGATGGGGAAACACCTGGGCTCACCCACCCCCCCCCCCCAGACCCAGGAGCGACTGTCAAGGGAAGGAGGGCTCTCCCGGAACAACCCCCAGCCCCCCCCCCCTTTTCTTGTCTCGGATGACCGTACCGTCCGGTTAAAATATCACCAAAATTGGACACTGACGCTGTTGGAGGTTGCGGAGCATAAAAAGTCGACATGCTAGGCCCACCCCGCCAATTTTCATCTTGGGTGGGTGTGGGGGACTCGCTAACAACTCTAAGCGACCCCCCCCCCCCCCGGGCGGGGGTTGAAATGGCAAAAGACTTGCTGAATTCGTTATAATTCCTCCATTCTGTTGGGCACTCGGCATAGAATCAGATCGAGGAGGGGGCCGGGGGCGTGTCCCCCCAATTGAGCTGTCGCTCCGGGGTTGGGGTGGGTTTTAGGGCCCCCCAAAATTTTCTCCCCCCACAGTATCACCCCCGACCGCATTCATCTCTGCCATTTTGTCACTTCTGTCAGTCTCCAAAAATTCTGCTTCACTTTGGGGAAGTTAATGAAAAAGTACAACTTTTTTGTGTAAATTACGAGTAATACTACGAGTGATAGGTCCAGAATAATTTTTGGACATCTATCACTGTCACGGTCGCCACTTTTGCAGGAATGAAACCCCAGTGCCAACTTCACGATGACAGACCGTTTGTTTGCAGGTTGTTGTCAAAGGTGTGTGATGTCCAGAGCTCAATAAAATGATTTTGTAGTTATTTGCTGATTAGGGCTAGATATTCGCTCGCTCAGGATATGAGA
>JASAND010010080.1:0-12286 GCA_030248195.1 Trissonchulus latispiculum
GATCGAAAATCCTTGAACATCAAGAATGATTTTCTGGATTCGAGGTCAGCAAATTTCACTTTCACAATTCTGCCTTTGGCGGTACCAACCGGTCCGTCCCGGAAAATGTCAATCACTGAGTCACGGTCGGTTTCGGACTTCTCCAGCATTTTCTCAAACCATTGGCGCCGGATTTGAATTCTTTCTGGAATCATAATCCGGCATTCCAGTGACAACCAGATTGCATTGCACAACCAGATTTTAAGGATAGACACAGGCCATCACACACATATTATCCTCCTTTGTGCGGAGCATTTTTGTTACTTGTATAGTATATATATATATATATATATATATATATATATATATATATATATATATATATATATATATATATATATATATAAGTTAGAAGATATACTTGCGGGTCGATGACAATTTGAAGCATGCAGCAACACACGACAACAAGGTAAAATTTCAACCAAAAAATCAAAACAAAACTGTATTTCAGAAAAAATTATTTTTGACGTTACGTTAGACAAATCATAATGACGTTCATGAAATAAAAATGACGAAAATTTGATGAAATCCGATTTTGAAAGAAAACGCTGATATATATATATATATATATATATATGTTATCAAAAAGGAGATGTTATGTTAATATGTTAAAAAATAAAGTTTAGCAGGGCCTTCCTGTCCACCTCACCCTAATTTCGGATTTTGTGAAGTTCCCTGTGCTTAACTTGGATCTCGTCAGGCTCTACTCACACGAAGCCCAATTTTAGAAAACAATTGGAAAAGTTTTTCTAATTGTTTTCCAAAAATTTTCTATAAGTTTACTGAATATTTTCAAATTGTTTTCTAAACTTTTCCAATTGTTTTCTAATTGATTTCTGTTACTTTTTTTCTAACGGTTGGCCCACTTTCTAATTGTTTTCTGGAAATTTTCTGGCTGATTTCTAAAAAGTTTCTTAATTTTTTCTAAATGTTTTCCTTAAAAAAGTGGACATTTTCTTATTATTTTCTCATTATTATCTGTATGTTTTCTAAAATACTTCTGCTGTTTGCTGTTGAATTGAAAAATCGCTACTTTTTTGCGCTTTCAGCTCCGCAGTGGTGCCGCAAAGTCGGCTCAGCGAAAAGTGACTATTTTTGTGGTTGTCGCGCAGGTCGATGCAAGCTTGCAAGCTGGGTCTGATTTCTTTTTATATACAATTTGTGTATATATAAAAAGCCCCAGCTTGTAAGTATCGACCTGCGCGACGACCACAAAAATAGTCACTTTTCGCTGAGCCGACTTTGCGGCACTACTGCGAAGCCTCAGCGCCGCTGTGGCGGAAAAAAGTAGTGATTTTTCAATTCAACAGCAAACATCAGAAATATATTTAGAAAACATACAGATAATAATGAGAAAAGAATAAGAAAATGTCCACTTTTTTAAGGAAAACATTTAGAAAAAATTAAGTAACTTTTTAGAAATCAGCCAGAAAATTTTCAGAAAACAATTAGAAAGTGGGCCAACCGTTAGAAAAAAAGTAACAGAAATCAATTAGAAAACAATTGGAAAAGTTTAGAAAATAATTTGAAAATATTCAGTAAACTTATAGAAAATTTTTGGAAAACAATTAGAAAAACTTTTCCAATTGTTTTCTAAAATTGGGCTTCGTGTGACTACTTCTCCCCATCCAGACCCTACCCCGACAGAATGGTATACCTATGCTGTGATTTATTACCACGTATATATTTCTTGGAATCGACTAGCAACGCTTTAATTAAAAAACCATAATAGTGATAAAACTAACATTATTACGCGTATCCGCAACTTTTAGAAAACAATTAGAAAAAAATTTCGTTTGTTTTCTAATTGTTTTCTATAACAGAAAACAACTAGAAAACAATTAGAAAATAATTAGAAAATAAAATTTCAATACTTTCTCATTGTTTTCTAGATTAGAAAACATTAAGAAAACAATTAGAAAACAATTAGAAAATATATCTGTGCATTAGAAAACAATTAGAAAATAATTAGAAAAAATAATTGTTTTCTAATTGTTTTCTAGAAATGGGCTTCGTGTGGGGTATCCCCATAGTTTCCTTGGGGGGGGGGGGGGGTGGAAGGAATCCCCCCCAAAATTTTTGACCAAATTTACCCCCTCCCAGATTTTTGGACTATCCCTCCCCCACTTTTGGCTACCCCCCCCCCGAACCCCCCCCCCCAACGATTTTTGGACCCAAAAAGTTATCTAAATTTGGTCGAAAAATGGTCTTTTTTTGAAAAATTTTTTTAAAATTTTGGCCTAAAATCGCTTTAAAACGGTGCAAAAACGCCTAAAACGTTAAGAACAAGCCTTATTTTGATGAAAAAAGGGCTAAATTACAGAAAATTTTGCATTTTTTGGCCATTTTTTGAATTTTCTGAGGTCCGAATTTTGGGGGGGGGGGTTCGGGGGGGGGTACTCCCCATCACATTTCGGGGGTCAACCACCAAATTTCCGAAGTTTACCCCCCCCCCAACCAAAATTTCCAGGGAAACTATGGGAAGGGGGATCGAACGCCCACCGGGGGGGGGGGTCGTAGCGCTGCGTGGGGTTGGGAAAATTTGAACAACGCATGTGTTTCTGCATCAGAAAACGTCTACAAAGAGTTTCTCGTAAAACAGACATAATGGGGGTCCGAGCGAAATCGATGTTGGGCCCATAACAGGCGCGTAGCCAGGGGGGGGACGGGGGGGAATTCCCCCCCCCCGAAATTGTGCTACCCCCCCAGGAATTTTTTCCTGCCATGTGTAAAACGCCCATTTTTCAAAAAATTTTCGCGCCTTCGGCGCGAAATTACTGTTATTATGCCATTCTAATACGTGTTACGCACTTAAAAATGAGTACCAAGTACCCTGTTGTTTGGTGTACTTTGACCACCTTCTGCATCATTTGGATGCAAATATTATTAATTATTAAATATTATTGTAATTTCAACGAATGCTCTGTAAAAATTCCACGAAGGTTACGAAATAGATAAATTTCTCAGCTTCTGGGGGGCTCCGCCCCCAGACCCCCCCAAAAAATTTTGCTTTCCCCCCCCCCCCCCCCGAAATTTTTTTCTGGCTACGCTAGTGGCCCATAATATATACATACTAATACATAATATAAGCTACTATCGACATTTTAGAGGGGTCCTCCAATGTTTATTTATTCAATTTTCAGTTTCAATTTATTCTAAATTTGCTTGCCTCACCAAGGGCTTTTATTACATACCGAGCATGGCCACCTTTGAAAATTTTGACCATTTCTCACCGGCCAGTAGCCACATTCCGCTTTAGAGGAGTCCTCCAATGACAAAAATTGTTCGCCTCACAATTTCATTTCATACCAAACTTGGCCACTTGAAAAAGCGGGTGTAAGTAAAAACCAGCTCCAGCCCCAGCCCCAGCCTCGCACCAGCCTAAGAAAAATCAGCCCCTTCTCTTGCTGACCACTGTACACTTTAAACTAAGGACTTTAACACATGATTTCGCAGACAGTATATAAGTGCATGTGCCGTCAATGTGCGTTATTGTGCCTTATATACAGTCATATAAAATATATAGGCGTATTGGACATTATATTTATATGAGTTTGTACAATCAGGGAGGTCAAAGGAATTTATTTCCATTCAAAGAAATTAAAGAGTTTGAAGTCATAAAAATTGTTAATGATACCTACAGAGTATATAATTTTGATCATAACACTCTGATGCACAAGATCACAATTTTTAAAGTTCAATATTGGACTCTTATTCACGCATTATTCATACTGGACTTAATCAAAGATTAAACTAACATAAATTGAACAGACAGAAGAAAGATATTTCTTTCAACTTGTAACTAAACCTTAAACTTTTTAAAAATTCCTGAATTGTGAACATCTTGAATTTTGAAAGTATTTCAGGGCTAACTTTACAAGAAATATGTAAGTTAGCATTAGCTCGTCTTACTAATTGCGAATTTGCATTCAAAATTTAGAATTAGCTGGTAACAGTAAAATGGTTTATAATAAAGGGATTTTTTAATTTCGAAATTCCCAAAATGTGTTCTTTTACATCAGAATGATGTCGTAATTATTGCAAGCTCGATGGAATACTTTCAACGATTATATATAATTTCAAACTCTTTAATTTGTATTCTTTGATTTCTTTGAAAGGAAATAATTCCCTTTGACCTCCCTTATTGTACAAACTCATATAAATATAATGTCCAATACGCCTGTCGCCTATATATTTTATATGACTGTATATATAAGGCACAATTAACGCACAAGGACGGCACATGCACTTATATACTGTCTGCATGCATATGCGTAATTATGTGTTAAATCCTTAGTTTAAAGTGTACAGTGGTCAGCAAGAGAAGGGGCTGGATTTCTTAGGCTGGTGCGAGGCTGGGGCTGGGGCTAGGTCTGGAGCTGGGGCTGGTTTTTACCCACACCCGAAAAAGCTTCTATTCCGGACCCCTGACCAATGCGCCACAGACCGGTAGGGACATTTCAGAGGAGTCCTACAATGACAAAAATTGTTCGCCTCACAAAGGGCTTCCATTTTACACCAAACTTGGCCACTTTTAGTAAAATCGATTTTGGACCGGTCCGGACCCTGGTTCGGTTCCGAAAATGTTCGCCTAACCAAGAGCTTTGGCCACTTTTGAAAATTTTGAATTTTGACCATTTTTCCGCTCGGGTGCCACAGTCCGCTAGGGACACTTTAGATGGGTTCTCCAATGACAAAAATTGTTCGCCTCAGCAAGAGCTTTCATTTAATACCGAACTGGACCACATTCGGAAATTGTGAATTTTGGCAATTTTTACCAGCTTACCACAAAAAGCTTCTATTTTTAGTCGTTTTTGGCCGGTCCGGACCCCTGACCAATGCGCCACAGACCGGTAGAGACACTTTAGATAGGTCCTACAATGACAAGAAATGTTCCCCTCACCAAACTTTCACTTGATACCAAACTTGGCCACTTTTGCAGAAATCGATTTTTGGCCACTTTGGACCGGTCCGGACCCTGGTCAGGGCGCCACCGGCCGCTGGGTCCAGTTTGGAGGGGCCCTCCAAGGGCAAAAAATGTTCGCCTCATCAAGGGCTTTCACTTGATACCAAACTTGGCCACTTTTGCAGAAATCGATTTTTGGCCACTTTGGACCGGTCCGGACCCTGGTCAGGGCGCCACAGGCCGCTGGGTCCAGTTTGGAGGGGCGCTCCAAGGGCAAAAAATGTACGCCTCATCAAGGGCCAGGCCTGTTGCGGTTCCTTTTTTTCCTTTTATTTCCTTTTTTTCGAGACCTTCCTTTTATTTCCTTTTTTTCGCCCAAAATTCCTTTTATTTCCTTTTTTTTCTGTCTGACTTCAAAAAGTCTAGGAATTTACAAACTTTTTAAGCAAAATTTACGTTTTTGCCCATATTTTTTCAAAAATTTCCGGCTTCGCCGGTATGTGATCATATGGATTTTAATTTCAAAGTTGGTTCTATATTTTGGACGTATATATTTAATTTTTAATTTAGACCCTGAATTTCCAGGCCTCGGCCCTGGCCCCGGTAGTGGCGGCCCGGCCGCATTTCTAGAAACTACTTATAGTAGAGAACATAGCTTCAGTGTTGCTCTTGAAGTCCCAGGCAGCCATTTTATTTCTCAAAAAATTTGGAATTTTCGAACATTTCCAGCACTTAATTTTTCCAAATCCAACATCATAAAAATCTGAAAATTTTCCAACTTATCATAAAAACCTAAAAAAGTCCATCACTGTCTAGTCCCTGCCTACTATAAGTCTGTGTATATATGCATAAAAGTTTACAGGCGGCAGTACAGATTTCAGTAGCCATTTTCGGATGTCAATGTAAAAAATTCGCTCGGCTTCCTCGACTCTATCAGATCAGAATACATTTTTAAAGCAAAATAATATTAATGCGTTGGCGTAGTAGCAAGAAAATAGCCTTTAAAGTTTGTTAGTTTTGCCAGTTTTCATCGGGAAAATTTCTTTTTTTCCTTTTTTTCTGTTTCAAAATTCCTTTTTTTATTCCTTTTTTCTGAGGAAGGCCGCACAACAGCCCTGCAAGGGCTTTCATTTGATATATACCAAATTTGACCACTTTTGGAAAAATTGATTTTTGGTCATTTTGGGCCCGGTTCCCGGTCCGTACCCCTGGCCAGGGCGCCACAGGGGTCCGAACGAAGCCTACTATAACCTATGCTGTAGTCCTCTCGCAGCCCACCACCCCAAATACCAAGTCAGAAATACCTGCTCACAGTGGATCTTTCTGTATAAGAGGCTAAAGTTGGAGTTGCGACACGGTTGGGCCCATCACCGTCAGGGTGCTCTCCCCAGCCCCATGGATAGGTCCTAGAGCGAAACTAATGGGCCTTTTAGATTCACCATATAGGGGTTCCTATTCGAATACAAAACCTCAGCCCAGCAGCTCTCATGTGCAGAGCTCCATAGTCCGTAGGCCCAGACCCCCCTTTTACACACTAAGTTTCGACCCCTGGCCAGAAAGCCACAGGGGACAGATCCGAAATTCATATACCCACTGTCAATCTAGACCATGGGGCCATACTCCTCGCCGAACCTCAGACCCAATGGCCTAGCCCAGCTGCCGCTAACCTGGAAAATAGGATTACGTCCGAAAAAATCGAAATCCTGCTATGTACACAGACCTATGGGGAGGTCCTACCTACTCCATACTCATTTCCACAGAAATGGGGAAAAAGTTGTTCAAAGAAAACCCCATATGGTATAGGAAATCTAAGAGCTCCGAGTTCCGACCTCTAGGGTGGGGGCGAAAAAAGAAAAAGTGAGAGTCGTGCACTGAAAAATTCAATCTGCCATATCTCAAAAACGGCTCGGCCGATTTTGCTCAAATTTGCAGAGTATGGACCCCTCGTGAAGGGCTTTCTACTGGTACAATATCAAGGCTCTAGCTCAACTCCTCCGCCGGCACCAGGGGAAACTATGTTCCAACACTGTGCAATACGCCTTTTTTTCGCTATGCGCACTACCTGCTATATATTGTCTATATATATATATATATATATATATATATATATATATATATATATATATATATATATTATAGGCATTGTAATTATATTGTTAAATATTTTTAGTTATGACCATGATTGGTGAGCCTGATTTACCTCCTCCGACAAACTTGGACCTCAAATTTACTGCGGATATGTCTAATAAAATGACTGTTCCCCATCATATTCGATTGTCACAGTCCAGTAAAAAAGACTCTGTCGGGTTTGGAGGGGACAATGATTCTTCGTATTTTGCTGGTGTAAATATGGAAGTCCCCGATCATATTCTTCTCGTTGGTATGAGAATGTTTGGATCAGTGGTGGTGCAAGGATTTTTTGAACGGGATGGGCCGGCCCTAAAACCTCGCGATCCTTTTTTGCGAAGACCCAAAATTTTAGTCAATTTTTTGATATTCTGTAATTTCGAAAAATTTCCAATTTGGGTACAAATTTAAGAATTTTTGGCGAAAATTTGAATTTTAACACGTTTCCTGCGCAAGGCAAAATTGAAAACTTTCGTCCTGCGCGCACTATGCCACAATTTGCAATTGAGGTCCGATTAATAAACCGACTACATGGACGTGATCACCATCTTTCGGAGATCTTAGATCAGCAATAATATCCCATGACATATATATATGTCATGCGCGTATGACACTTAGGATCAAGCGGCATACGCGCATGACATATATATATGTCATGACTTTTATTGTGGCAATGGATGCAGATATGGTGCCGAATCATATCTGTCCACTCAGCAACTAATTTGACCAACCGTACAAAACGTTAAGCTCTTTTGACCACATCGAAAAACCAAAAACTTGAGCAAGACATTGCATACCCACTTCACACCCAACTCTCCGTAGTAAATATCTTTTGTATTCTAAATTTTAGCCTTATTCCAGCTATATTCTATAGGCTGAATGAGGACTTGCTTTCTGTTTGAGCTTGTTGGATCAGATAAACCAAGCGGAACAGAGCGGGCCATAGGCTCATTATTTTATCTTATTTGATTTGTTTTCACATATTAAGCTACATCCAGGTGCCACCAAAATGACCGTAAGCGTTATCTGAGCGACTGTGAGACGAATTTTCATAGTCCGGACTTAGTAGAAGGGTGACAACAGCAAAAGGTGAAAGTTGTGAGTTTGCCCATCTGTACAAATCGGCAGGGATCGTAAATGGAAAAATAAACCTAAGATGGTTTACCACTAATATACTGACAGCCAAAAATTACTGTAAAAACATTTTTTCCATGGGCTGTTCGAAACCTTGGTGTGCTCAGGGATTGACTTAACCCCTTGCAAAATTGTCATAAAATTCGTCCAAAACAGTCGTTCAGGAAATTCCTGGACTCTTAGGTGCTGAAATCCAGCTATATCAAGCAAACACATTACTCACAAAAGTTAATTCAATGCTCAAAATGCCTGTAATAATATCGAGCAGTTCAACCAAAAAGCTAGTTTTAGCTGTTTTTAAGATGGGCCCCTGTCCTTCCTTAATTCTCGGTCCCGTTGCTTGGGAGTAACGGATATGGTTGGCAGAAGTATAGAAATTCGTTTTATCAAGAAAAAATTGGTTTGTTGGGTCTAAATAGGCATTTATAAGTTAGTTTATACCCGACTATCACACAATTTAGCACATATTGAAGCAGACTGTGCTCCGCTTGTGTCATAGATATATGACACAGCTTTCTGTGAAATAAACTTCAACTGTATCTATTTACTATATCCGAGTATGAAATGCACACCTTCAACCGTTAATTTTCCAGGATTTTTTGAAAAATTTCCAAAATTTGACATATATATATGTCATGCGCACCCAGCGCTCTTTTTCATATGACATATGTCATGCGCAGGAAACGTGTTAAGATGCTGGTATCCTTTTGTGCAGTGCTTTTGTGGTGATGTTTCGAAACGCTATAACTTTCGCAATTTTTGGAGTTGGAAAGAGCTTTATACATCGTTTTAAAGCCTATAATATGTGCATTAACATGAGCTTACGAAACTAGCAAAATTGGCCAGAAAATAGCAAAAAATTTCCGACATGCTTACATCTGACAGACTGAATATGAACCAAAAATTTTTGAACATCGATTTCTCAAAACTGTCGAATCGGCCAAAATTTCTTCCTGTGATATGATATGAAGGACACGTGGGCCGAGGGACATTTTTTTGGATTTGGCTCAACAAGTCTCAGTACTCCAGAAAATCCGGCAAACGCGCGATGACACGAATTTTCGCAAATTTCTGTTCAGTTTTCTCACAACTGGAGATGTTTTAGCTCAAACCAAGAAAAATGTCCCTCCGCAATAGGGCGAATTTTCATCCAGCCAAAAATAACGCGAATCCATTGGGTAGTTTTTGAGAAATCGATGTTCAAAACAAAATAATCGCAATTTTGCCACAATGGTTTTTCGACGAATTCTCTAGCTTACAGCAACGAACTTCAGCGAATAGGTATTGATAAAATGCGCAATTGGAGGATGTATCGATTGAATATAAATAGAACGAAATTGTATGTAAGATTTGGCAGTAATTTTGAAAAAACTGATTTCTTCGAAAATGGCCATTTTTTGACCCCAAAAATAGTTTTTGGCTTATACTGCCTTAACCACTCGAGGTAGCTCAAAACTTGTAAAAGCAAAAATGTTCCTTTTGGCACCCTCTTTCCAGCCATTACAACCAATCCGGTGTAGAGACCATGTATATACTGAGAGAATAAGGGCAAAAACCAAAACTTTCTTATCTTTACACCTAAAAATCTGGGACCGGTCCCAGAATGTTAAAGAGCACGAAAATAATGTATTTGGAAAGTTTCATCCACTTTCACGAAGAATTGAAGCTTGTAGGGTCGAATTTACACAAAGCGATACCAGCACCTTAAAGGAACTTGTTTAAAAATTTTGACGTATATACTTTACGACATTTCACGGACAGTGTGACAATTGGAGAAATATCGCCAACTAATGGCGGTTTTCGCCAAAGTTGAAGTAAAGTCCAAACAGAATTGGCGAAAAGCCATTGTAAAACCGTTTTTTATGAATAATTTCGTACTTTTTCGCCAAGTTTTTCGTTTTAGCCAAGTTTTAGCCAAAAAGGAACAAGAAAGGGTTAGAGAATATATTATATATATGGTTAGTATCAGTATATATATATATATATATATATATATATATATATATATATACACATATATATATATATATATATATATACATGGGCGTATCCAGGGGGAGGGTTTTGGGGGTTGAAACCCCCTCCTTTTGGGTTAACTTTTATCAATACTCCATTACAAAAAGCTCAAATTTTTGTCAAAACCCCCTCCTTTTCAGTAAATTTAAGTTAAAACCCCCCCTTTTCAAAATCCTGGATACGCCCCTGTATATATATACGTATTCACTGGCGGATCCAGGATTTCATTACGGGGGGGCGGCAAAATTTTATTCGTCGGGGGGTCTTGAAGAAATTTTTTGTTTTTGCAATAAAATCGGTCTTCGGATCTTTAATTCTTTTCATTCTGCATAACTGAGAAAAGTTTTTAAAATTCTTGACATTTTTAGGCAAAAATGAAAATTTTCTGCGAAAAATCGGATGCATATTAAGCTTTTTCTTCATAAATGCACTAAATATGCGGTTAAAAAGCAGAAAAGTCGCGCCGAAGGCGCGAAATTCTTTGGTTTTTTGCCATTTTTCCTCTTTCTCTCCCTAATTTTTCCTACCTTCGAATCGCGACGGGGGGGGCGGCCGCCCCTCTGTCAGGTTTCGAAGGTTAGAAACATTAAGAAGCAGAAAGGAGAAAAAGCAGAAAAAACAAAAATTTTCGCCTTCAATTATTATTCGGTAACATAGCAAGCACTTGCTATACTTTCTGTGCGTACTATGCATAGTATGCGTTGCTGTTTGTTTCTATTTTGGTTTGAAATAGTAAACTAAAATATTATCTGGTCAAGGGAATATTACGTCTAACCAACCAACCTGTTAAACCGCTCAAGGCAAAGAATTCAAAGTTTTGAAAACAAATTTATATACTCCGAAATTTAAAATTTTCTTCGACTTATAGGGGGCTGCGCCCCCGGACACCTTGCGTATCTGTTTTTCGCCAGCTATTCATACTTTCACACCGCAGTTCGACGAGCATGCAACGGAAAATGTAGCGAAGGCCCTTAACATTGTTTAAAAACTCTTAAAAAGGCAGTATAGTTTAAAGTCGAAGCTAAAAGCGTTTATAGCTTTATAATGTTGAGAAGCAATTTTTGTAATTTTACGCAGTCGAAATTGAAAATACGCATTCTAAAATAAAAATACGCAAAATTTACGCAGGTCCGATTTTCAAAAACTCATTAAAAACCCCTGATATGCACGCTTTTTTACAAAATACAATTTAAAATGCACACACGAAAGCTCAGTCAAATTTTGCTACTGCTGACCACAACATGGCTCGAAAATTTTTTCAAATAGGTGAAGCTTTTTAAAAAGAGCTCTAGCTTTTAGCTGGGGGCTGTCGCCCCCACACCCCCGCTTCTTCCAACTTTTTCTTATCATAGCTACGCTGCTTTGCTTAGTTTAGAGTTTTATTAGTTTGAGTTATATAGTACGTAGTATATACGTAATATATATATATATCAGGTGAAACCAGGGCGCCAGCCAGAAGACAATTTTGATCCTTTCAAACAACAAAAAGTGGTCAGAAAAAATTGTTTTCATGTCTAGAGTGCAAGAATTTGAAGGAGTTCAGACCAAAATTTTCACAATTTTCAAGAAATTCTCAACTTCAGAGGGGGGCTGCGCCCCCCAGACCCCCTGCTTTCGCATTTCTGAGAATGATTAATTCTATTTAACTACCTCAGCTAATGAAACCAGCTATATATATGCTACATGTTTGTTCTCAAAGCAAACAAACATGTGTCGAAATAAGTGTTAAAAAATTTAAACACTGTTGGCGCCCCCCCGTCAGAAAACTCTGGGTGCGTCACTGGTATATACGTACTAAATGTGGCGTTGTGATATTAGGGGGAGCTCGTTAGCGCTCCCCCCAGAATAGGTAAAATTTGACGCAATGTGTATAATCTGGACATTGTTTGGCCTGTGGCCTTCGGAGGAATGGACCGATCGGGCTGAAACTTGGTGTGTGAAGAGCCTGTGGGCAGGCTTACATGCTGTGAAAATTTCAGCCGGATCGGCCGGGTAGATTTTGAGATACAGCCTCGGCCCCCGCGCCGCAAGCTCATTAGCAATACCACACAACGAACCAAGTAC
>JASAND010010081.1:0-10662 GCA_030248195.1 Trissonchulus latispiculum
CCAAAGGGGTCGCTTGCCAAAGTTTGGAACAGTAGGCAAAATCCAGATAGCGCATACATTTTAGCTAATTTCTTTATAACGAAGAGCGACTTCATAATAACTAAAAAAGGGTCCCCAGCTATTTGATAGTGGAATCGAATGATGTAGGCGACGCCTCGCGAAAAAATTTAACTTTAGTCTGCAAAAAGTCTGGAAAATTAAATTACTTCGAAAATGCAGTAAAATAATTTCCAAGAATTAAAGTTAGTTTCGTTGTATTCATTAGAAAGAGCAAACGTTAAGCTACCTTTTGATATAAAAATGGCTTCTTAACTCCAAGCAATGGTTGAGTAATAATGGTTCAAAGTTGATGTCTCCAAAAGGAATCACCACCTTAAGTGCGTATTTTTGTTTTTGACTGCGTATTTTAAAGCTCGACTGCGTAAATACGCAGCATTTTACGCAAAAATACCGTGGTATATATGTATATATGTACATATATATAATGTATACGTACCAATAACTACGTTATAACCTCTCTTACAAAAAACCAATGTTATTTCAAATCAAAAGCATCCAGTAAGCTGCAACACAGTATATATAATACAATAATATAACAAGCAGGTAATTTTGCATAAGCTTAAACTCATTCATAAATTTGGAGTTAAGAAGCCATTTTTATTCAGAATGTATAGCTTAACATTTTTTTACAGTAAAAACCAATTCTGGTTGTCGAAAAATGTTTTACGGATTTTTGACGACGTGCAATCTTTCAGTTTTTTGCAGGCTGAAGTAAACTTTTTTGGTGAGACATCGGTAACTTAATTCGATATATGACTATCAAATAGTTGGGATCGCTTTCATTTGACACCAAATTTGACCGCTTTTGAAAAAATCTATTTTGACCCAAAATCGCCTAAGTCCCCACCCCACCCCACCACAGCACTCTACAGCCACTTTGGGTATATATGCAGTTCTATAACAAAAGTTGCTCAGCTCACTTAAGGCTTTCATTTTGATGCCAAATTTGACAACTTTAGAAAAATTTTATTTTTGACCCAAAATCGCCTAGCAGTATATATATATACAGCACTCTACAGCAACTTTGGGTATGCAGTTCCATAGCAATTTCGAATTTTGCTGGCATTTTTGCAAATGAAGTCCGATCGAAATAATTTTGGTATGTATGGTGCAAATTTCGTGCCGATAGCCCTTGTGTAGCGAGAGTAATAAAAAATTTTTTTTATTTTTTTGTTAACAAATTCACAAAAAATCACGGGTTCGAAAAGAAAACCCACGGATCAAATCTCAGCATACAGCAAGAAAATTTTTCTTTTCATGGATAAATAGAGCATAGCCCATAGTGGTATTATGTAAAAAATTTGGACCCCCAAGTTTTTTTGAGCAGACTGGACTTCGAATTTTGGTTCTCGACCCCTGGGTCCAAAATGTACCCTGGCCAGCCCAATTCTTGTCTTAACATCTGGGCTTATTCTAGGGATTTTTTCTTGGGGGGGGGGGGGCTTGTTGGGGGGGCCCCCAAATGTCCGAGGATAAAGGAATTTTTGGGGGGGGGGGCGAAAATTTTTCGAAAAATATGCTAAAAATAGCGCTATTTTTCTGGCAGATACTATAAAAGTTGATTTTGATAGCAATAATAAGAAGATTTAGTGTTGAAAAGGGCAAAAATTGATAAAAATCGCTAAAGCTGAAAGTTTTGAAAATTTGGCCTTCTGAGCGATTTTTTTAGGGCAAAATTTGGTACCAAAAGGGGCGCCTACTTTTTTTTGGGGGGGGGCGATTTTTTGGGGGGGAACGATTTTTGGGGGGGGGGAAGGGTGTTTATGGGGGGGCCCCACCCACCCCCTCCCACTAGAATAAGCCCAGAACATAGTTTATTGACTCCAGGAAGCTAGGAATCCACTTATTTGGTGTTCTATCTCGCTCAAGTAAGCACAGCGCAATGTAACTGGTCACGTGACTTGGCCCAGGGCTGGGCGCCTACTGGTCATGTTAGAAAAAATAGGAAAAATATACTAATTTTTCGTGGAAAAATAGGAAAATATAGGACTTTTCTAGCAAAAAATAGGAAAATATAAGAATTTTTCAAACCAATATGACCATGACGTATATAAATTTTGGTTAAATTTCGTAAAATTTCACCTGCATAGTGTCAGTAATCGGGACTTACTACGTATGCGGAACTTTTCGAGAGGGGAACTTGAGGGGATTTTCGAAAATTTCTAAAATTAAGTAATAAATGTGCTATTTTTATTACATCAGTAGATACGTAAAGTTCGATTTTAGTGCAACGACAAAAATCAAGAAAAATCTTCGGCAAAGTCGGGACGAAGAGGCGAAACTCTCTGGCTGTAGTTCCAAAAAGATATAAAAAGTCTCAGACTGGTCATTCGTATTTCTATAGAATTTGCAATGTATGGAATGATCTTCCTGAATATATTGTTAGTATTTCCTCTTTGGTAATTTTTAAGCAAAGCTTATCTGACATTGAACCTCAGCTTCAAAAATTTATTCGGGGGCGTGCACTACAAGGACCTTAGTCCTTTGCATGCCACGGTAAATCCTGCATTGGTTTCTCGAGAACTAGATACTAACTATTTTTACTAGCTATGTTAGATACGTAATGTACATTCCCCGTGGTCTACCAAACTCTGGCGCCACCGTAACTGTTTGTCTACTAACCCTGACGTGATCTTACCGCTTGCATGCACCAGCATTGTCATGTCAGATGCAGGGTATTTTTTAGGGATTTGTATTCGGGGGGGGCTTCCCGGGGGGCCCCCGGACCCGGGGGGGGGAGAAATTTTCGGGGGGGGGGGGCAGAAATTTTCGGGGGGGGGAAAGATTTTTTGCATAAATGAGCCAAAAAATGGTAATGACCCCCCCAAAAAAGTCGGCAAATGTTTGAAATTTAAACTACTGAGCAGGGGCGCACCCAAGGGGGGGGGGGCGGCCGCCCCCCCCCGGGAGGTTTCGAAGGTCAGAAAAATTAAGAAGTAGAAAGGAGAAAAAGCAGCAAAAATTCGGCGCGAATTAACCAGTCTTTGCTTGTTTTGAGGATAGCATATGGGGCGGGGTGGGGTGGCTGGTCTTCAATTATATATTATTCGGTATATATAGCAAGCAGCGGTTGCTATACTTTCTGTGCGTACTATATATGCACAGTATGCGTTGCTGTTTATTTCTATTTTAATTTGACATATATAGTAAACTAAAATATTATCTGGTCAAAGCAACATTATGTCTAACCAACTATTCACGTATATACCTGTTAAACTGCTCAAGGCAAAGAATTCAAAGTTTTGAAAACAAATTTACTCCGAAATTTAATAGTTTCTACGACGTATATATAGTGGGCTGCGCCCCCAGACACCTTGCGTATCTATTTTTCGCTAGCTATTCATACTCTGACACCGCAGTTCGACGAGCATGCAACGTAAAATGAAGCTAAGGCCCTTAACGTTGTTTAAAAACTCTTAAAAACGCTGTAACTCGAAGCTAAAAGAGTTTATATATAGCTTAATAACGTTGAGAAGCAATTTCTGTAATTTTACGGAGTCGAAATTAAAAATATGCATTCTAAAATAAAAATACGCAACATTTACGCAGGTCCGATTTTCAAAAAACTCATTGAAAACCCCTGATATGCACGCTTTTTTACAAAATACAATTTAAAATGCATACACAAAAGCTCAGTCAAATTTTGCTACTGCTAACCACAACATGGCTTTTTAAAAAGAGCTCTAACTTTTAGCTGGGGGCTGCCGCACCCCCACTTCTTTCCACTTTTTCTTATCATATGTAACGGTTAGTGGGACGATTAGCCCAAATTCAGATTAACCAAATTGTTATCGTTAAGATTACCTGAAATTAGTTTAACCAAAATGTAACGGTTAGTGGGACGATTAGCCCAAATGTAGATTAGCCCAAACATAGATCAACCAAATTGTGTTCAGATAACCTGAAGGTCGTTTCACCGAAGATTAAAGATAGACCCAAATTATTTGTTCAGCCAAAATTAGTTGATTAAACCAAATTATTTGTTTAGCCCAAATTCTTTGTTTAGCCGAAATTAGTTGATTAACCGAAATAAATGTCTGGAAATTCAAGATAAGCCGAAATTCATGGTTTAGCCCAAGTGAGAGAATGAAGTCAGAGTGACTTTGGCTTTATTCGTCAGACAACTCCATAGAGTACGGAATTGCACTTCCTTTTACAGTCGACTAATTCCCTTTAGGGTGTGATTAGAAGTGGGTTAAATTTGAGATGAATTTGAGAAAGTTTGAATGTGGGTTTTGTCGACTACGCGAAGAAGTGCGTCATTGGATCTCTTTAAGTATTTCCCCCCCCAACTCGTTTGGGGGGGAAATAGTTAAATTGGGGTCATGTGTCAAGATATATTTAAAGGTTGTAATAAAGGTCATAGAAGTTTCCTGGGTGATTCTGACCTATTCTTAATAACAAATAATTTTTCCCTCATTGCGTTTAAATCAAAAATGTTTATTTTAAATAACTTATTAGCTCAAGCTAATTCTTAAATTCAGTATGTACATTGTACAGTGAGTGAACTAACCAATGCATACGACTTAAATAATTCAAGAAAGTTAAGCATTAAATTCTTTTAAAATTCAAAATTTTTAAAATTTTATTTTTTTAAAACTTTTAGAAAATTTAAAGTCTTTAGATACAAATTGATTAGAAGCATTTGTTGTCAGCTCCATTTGTGAATATTAATCTTGCGGTTACTAACTTACTTTAATACGAGTTTATGTACATTTTTCAATTTGGGGGGGAAATAGTTAAATTGGGTCTTTTGGGGGGGAAATAGTTAAAGAGATCCGCGTCATTTGTAAGAACAAGATTACGTAATCACCTGGCTTACTTCTACTGGGGGGGGTGGGGGGCCCCCCCCGATTCGGCGACCTCCCCCCCCATTCGAGGAGCCCCCCCCATAAATTCCGACCTCCCCCCCCCATAACCCCAAAAATTGCAATTTTTTGCCATTTTTAGCCAAAATTTTCAAAAATTTTTCCGGCTTCGCCGGATTTTTACCTAAATTTCCACTATTTTAGCTTAAAAAACACCCAAATTTAGTTTTTTTTTATAGATTTTTAGCATTTTTTTACGAAAAAAAACCTAAAAATTTGTCAACAAATATGCCCCCCCCATTTTCGGTGAGCCCCCCCCATCGATGGGGGGGGGCTTCGTCAACCCCCCCCCCCCATCTCGCCCCCCCCCCATAAATTTTGGCCTAGAAGTAAGCCAGATCACTGTACATTAATGTTGACATTAATTACAATTATGGCAGCAAACTGGCCGCATAGTTTGTTTCAAATTGCACGTACGTAATCATTATAATATATAGGTTGTAACAGTAATCTAAAAATAAGATTTACGTAAGCATTATCATATGTAGTGTAGGTTACACATTACAATAACAACAGTTGCACTGTTACGTAATCTATATATAGGTTACAGTAGTAAAGCACATAGTTACAGTTGAGTTAACAGTAAACAGTTAATACAATAACATTGAATTGTAACAGAAAAAGGTTTTAAAGTGAAAGCTGTGATTTAAAAGATGTGAATGTTTTGGTATGTGTTAAATAGAGAATTCTGCACAGGTGGACAAGGGGGGGGGAAAGGGGGAAGGGGAAATTCCCCCCCCCTCGGCGAAGTCGTCCACAAGGGGTCGCAAAATTGCTCCCACAAGGGGTAAGAAAATTGGCCACAAGGGGTAAGAAAATTGCCCAAAAATAGGTTTTACGACTAAAATTTCCAAAAATTTTCCGGCCTCGCCGGAATTTTTAACTTAACATCACTATTTTTTGCGAAAAAACACGTTTTTGCTAAAAAATAGCTGTTTTTTGTTAAAAATTGGCAAAAATCGCTTAAAAATCGCCTTCAAAAGGACCCCTAAGAAAAATCGCTCTCACAAGGGGTACGCAAATTTGCTTCCACAAGGGTCAATGAAATTTGGCCTCCCGTTCAGGTATGGAATTCTGTAATGATTTTTTGTTTGAATTTACCCCTTTTTGACTCTTTACACATAGCTACGGTGCTTTGCTTTGTTTAGAGTCTTATTACTTTGAGTTATATAGTACGTATATACCGTATATATCTGGTGAAACCAGGGCGCTAGCCAGATGACAATTTTGATCCTTTAAAACAACAAAAAGTGGTCACAAAAAATTATTTTCAGGTCAGAATGCAAAAAATTCTCAACTTCTGGGCTGCGCCCCCCAGACCTCCTGCTTTCGCATTTCTGAGAATGATTAATTCCATTTACGTACCTCAGCCAATGTAACCAACTACTACATGTTTGTTCTCAAAGCACAAAACATGTGTAGAAATAAATATAAAAAATGTCAACATTGTTGCGTCAGTGTTGCGACATTGTTGCCCCCCTGTCAGAAAACTCTGGGCCTTTTCATAAAATGATTAAACGGATTAACTTAAACGGATTAACTTAAACAGATTAAATGGATTAAAAAAACGCATTCATAAAATCACGGATTAAACTACTTAAACGGATTAAACTTTGCCACGACTTAAACGGATTAACTTAAATGGATTAAATTAAGTCACTTAAGTAGTTTAATCCGTATTTTATGAATACACTTTTAATCCGTTTAAGTTAAGCCGTTTAAGTTAATCCATTTAATCCGTCAGTTTAATCCTGATTTTGTGAATACAAATGAAGCTCACATGTTTCAGAAAGTATATATCTATTCCATTAATATGAATTTAGCTTATTGGTACCACTACTGTAAATATTTATATACTTCAGTATATATATATATATATATATATATATATATATATATATATATATATATATATATATCAGTGAATGAGTGACAGCCCAACTTCAAAACTACTTCTACAATGATATTATTATCATTGCACAAATCAAACTTTGTATCATTTTTACAATGATGATTTTCTGGTTTACTTTTTTCAAGTACTTGCCTGAGAATTAACTGCTAGACTAGTAACAATAGATTGCTACTAATGAAATTATTAGCACAATGCTTACATTATGCTACTAATGAAATTATTAGCACAATGCTTACATTAGTTTTGCACCAGAACAACATTGAACTGTTGTAATCCCATCACTGGCGGATCCAGGATTTCGTGACGGGGGGGGGCGGCAAAATTTTTCCAGTGGGGGGTCTGAGGGGCGGAGCCCCCCAGAAAATGAAGAAATTTTTGTTTTTGCAATAAAATCGGTACTCGGATCTTTAATTCTTTTTATACTGAAGAACTGAACAAATTTTTTTAAATTCTTGACATTTCTAGGCAAAAATGGTAATTTTCTCCGAAGAATCGGATGCATTTCAAGCTTTTTCTTCACAAATGCAATAAATATGCGGTTAAAAAGTAGAAAATGTGCGCCGACGGCGCGAAATTTTTTAGCTAATTTAGCTGCTTTAAGGGGGGGGGGGGGGGGGGGGGGCGACTAAAATGGGGTGCCCGAATTTGTCCGATTGGCCTACTTTTTGGCGAAGATGTAGAGCATGGGTGGGGTCAAAAAAATACCGGGTACTCAGATCTTAGCGTACCTCCAGTTAAATGCGGCAGTCGCGTTTATGTGCTCGACCCCCCCTTTTTCACAACTACCAACATAGTTAATTAAAAATTTCTACTGACTGCTAGGCCCAAGCTTCAAAGCTGCCATTCGCCAATATAATTTGGCACATGTGTCCCTATCTGCAGAAAAATACTAGATGTCTGTATCTTATCTGCATCTAACGAAATTACTCTTCAAAGTTGAAGTTTCGTCAAAAATTTAAAACTTTTTGACTAACGAAAGACCTATTTTATTACTGGTGCGAGCTATAAAGCTGTAATTTGGCATAAAAGGAGTCCCTATAGGAGTACTCATTTGTGCCAAATGGCAGGAAATTCTGCCGCGTGAAAAAATTTTTATGTCAACTTTAATCTTCAAAAATTGTCAAAATCGCCATTTTCAGTCTGTAGGATCCTGTGTAGAGGCTTTCTGCAGCCATAGAAGTCTCAAACCTTCACTAATCCAGCTGAAATCGTTTGTGGGTATGTTTTCGACCACGCTGAGGACAAATACCTCAAAAAATTTTAATTTCAAAAAATTTGAATTTTTCGATTTCTGGGGTACCATTGCCCAAAAAAGGCGATTTTGGCAATTTTTGAAGATTAAAGTTGACATAAAAATTTTTCCACGCTGCAGAATTTCTTGCCATTTGGCACAAATGGAACCTATAGGGCCTCGCTTTTATGCCTAAGTACGGCTTTCGACGCACCAATAATAAAATATTCCTTTCGTAAGCCAAAAATTTTAAATTTTGACGAAACTTCAACTTTGAAACAATTCCTTAGAAGCAGATGCGAGATTAGAAGTCTGAAGTATTTTTCTGCGAATAGGGCATGCTGCCAAATCATATTGAGCAATGGCAGACTCTAGCAATCAGTAGAAATTTTTTAATTAGTTATGTTGGTAGTTGCGAAAAATGGGGCGGTCGTTCATAAACCCGACGACTGCACATGGCTGGAAGGCGACAAACCAACGACCCAGTATTTATTTGACCATACCCGTGCTCAATACCTGCTCACCAAAAATTAGGCCTGTCAGACAAAATCGGGGCAAAAAAGCTAGTCGCCCCCTTAAGGAAGCACGCAAAAAATATTTTTACTAGCTATAAAAATATTATCAAAGTATTTTATTAAACCAAATATTTTATTATTAAACATAATTAGAATGCTGTAACACTATTTTGCGTAAAAAATGAGTGAATTGACTTGACATGTGATAGAGCTCCTAAAAGAGCATGAACAGTTTAAAGTGTCTCGTGCTAAAAAGCATTGTGACATAGCACAAAGCACCTGTCTTCTATTGCAACACTAAAGGATGGAGGACAAGGACCAAAAGCACAGCATAATGACAACGAGTATGAACTCGGGCTTTGGTTGTACTTTCAGATAGTTGGAGCCAGTTATTGTGCTGAAGCACATCCCAAAAGTTTGGATTAATGGTGTCACATGCAGGTCGTTCCAAGTGGTAGCGATTGTTTGTAGCGACCAAATTGCTTTTAATACTGTATGGACCTGCACTTGCTATATTCAGTAGTATGTACTCTTCTGTCTGAGGCTCTGTAATGCAGTGGCCTGTTGTGCTACAAGTGACATTTGATGGAGTTTAAAAGCATATTTCACCTTAAATTGCAAACCGAGAATCAATGGGAGGCACTGGAACTGGAAGCAGGTCATAACAGAATTACCATTGTTGTGTTGTATTATCAGCCTTTATTGCCTAGAAAAATATATTATATTTCCAATCAGCAGTCTGCCGTTTCCCAGCCAAGGAATGTTTCCAGAGGTAACCATTTAGGTGCTAAAACTATTGAACTAATTATAGATCAGGAACAAGTATCAGTTGCCAGCAGTACTTGAAGAGCATTCTCTGTGTAGGTAAAGACCATACTAATAAAGTTAACGCAGGATGAACGAGCTTGTGCGTTTTGTAAATGGTATAGAAAACGTTTTTTGTTATCGGGAGAGCAAAGAGAGGGATGCATAATTCTTTTCTTCAACTGCATGCTTGTAACATGTGTGGAATACTGAATGTAAATACCTTAGATGCTGAAATAAGAGCACATAATACATACAGCTGGCATACTCTACATCACTTGACACGCTACTCCCAAAATTGGACCCCACCCCCCCGCAAATTGTTCCCAAGGAAGTACTGCTCTAGCGCTTGTGTGCGCAGTGAAAAACACAAGCACTACGTGCACAAGTTTTGCTCCAGTTTCGCTAGCGGGACAAATTTTTGAAGTGAAGGGTCCAATTTGCGGGAGGTCGCCGTTAGCGTGTAGGAGGTCACATCTCTATAATACATAGAGTATGACGCGTTTATGATGTACTCTTGCTAAAATATGTAGACACGTGTTCTTCCTCAAAGAAGAGTTGCATCCATGCACCTCATTGTGCATCACGCCAGTACGTCATAACGTGCTTTTATTAGCTCAGTTAGATCGCACCAATTTCTGCCTCTTCCAAAATCGGCTGCTTTATAGTAATGACGTTGAATGCGTTGACTTCTCAGTGTTAAAGCATTGCATTTCCCCACTTCCAAACGTTCTGAAATTTTTCAAACTTCTGGAGTGTGCGTGCACTCTCAAAACTGACTTATCTATTTTTGCCGCATTTTTGTAGCTTTTATCTTGAAGTTTGCAAATTCAATTTTAGTTGTTGCTCTTCAAATGTCACAAACATTCATTCCAGCATCTAGAAAGTTTTCTACCATGGAATTTTCGTAGCTGTCCAGTACCTACCCGGGTCACTTGGCAAATTCACGGATAACTTTGGTCTAGGGGTTTTCGACCGTCATGGTGGCAAATTTTTGCCTAAAAACCGGAAAGATTCTGGGGATGCTCGGGGGAGGGGAGCCAGTCGAGGGTAAGTTTTACATTTTGCTAAGAGGATTTTCTAAAATCTCTTCGCGATAACTGTAAAATACGGTTTTCAAGTACACAGAGCACTGCAGAAAGACAGTAATATATAGGTGTTACAACAGATATACAGTATATTATAGTTATTGGTTACCATTGCTCCACATCAACGTATGTCCATCATTTTTGCGGTATACCACAGCCACTCTGTGAATTGTAGCGACAAAAT
>JASAND010010082.1:0-13429 GCA_030248195.1 Trissonchulus latispiculum
TGGGTTCGAATCTTTTGGGGTTGGTCAAGTTGGTGGTTGGGTTAAGTTGCTACTTCTGTCGCTCTGCCGGCTTTCGCCGGGCGTTTTTGTGTTGAATTAGTATTTTTATCTAAGTTCATAATTCTGTTGGAAATTAATGTTTTTGTATTCATCTCGTCGTCAAGTTCTTGTCTAAATTACAATAAACCGTTGTAATCTTTCCATTGATTTCTAGTTGGTCAGGTCCGAACATTGCTCCAGCGTCACACACCACGTTTGTTCACCTGTAATCGAGTTTTAGTCTAGAGAGTAAAAGTCAGGCAACATCATTTTATTAAGATCAATAGAGTCAAACTTCACACTATATATAATGTTATGAAATGTTGATCGGGTGTACTTTATATATGTATGATTTTACGACCATTACACACACAGCAGCCTTATCAGCAGCGCATTAGCTGTCCTGTCCACTTCGTGGTCGTAATGTCCATTTACCAATATCAAGTTATGTAATTTAGGATTGCTCGATCAAATTTTTGTTTCCACTCTACAAGAAGTCAATTAACTTGTGTCTACAATTTGTTGAGAAAATAAATCGATTCATTGGATACGAGAGCAATCTGGCTTGATCTGCCATTGGACATCCGAGTGCCACTGGTTTTCTTCTCAGGAGTGTCAGTATGCCAATAGAATAGCAACAAATGAAGGATTGCAATTAGGGACCCTCCGGTCTGAAAACAAATGAAAATAGATTTTAATGTTTGGCCAAGAACAGCGTGTACTGGCAGTGACCCACAGGCTACATCTTGAGTCTCCCGGTTGACACAGGCTGTCAGCTGTCCTATGTAACGTAAGGGGGAGGGTCGCTTTTTGGCCAATTTTTCGACCATCTTCGATTTTGCTCATTTTCACATATTTTGCAGTCCCAATGGGTCCTCAAAACAAGACCAGAGCGTTTTGCGTAATATTGCTTCTATTGTGCTGTAGAGCTCTTCAAAGGTTACCTCGACATGTGTTAAACATAGGAAAATGAAAAAGTTAGGTTAAAATGTTTGTGGCAGAAAAATTTTTCGCTATATGCAAGATACAGCGCTACAACCTTTTGTACCACGAAAAACAGGACCAGCGAAACATTTTCGCCTCTCCTGCACGATTGCCAAAAGCTACAGAAATCGCTTTAGATAGTTAGACTCTACGCATACACAGAATTCTTATGACAGTAGTTTCAAATTTCTACTATTTGTAGTACTCTCAAAAAACTTGCCACTAAATGTGCTAATTTTGCCAAAAATCATCATTTTTCACAATTTTCACGTTCTTTTAAAAATTTCTCACTCGTTACCCACTCGAAAGTCACCAAATTTGGCACATAAAACGCTCAATGCCTACCGGACATTACGGTAAAGGCAAATGCTTCAAGGTAGAACATTTCTGTCGTACGGCTCCTTTGATCTCTTACAGGTCACAAAAGCCAATTTTTGAATTTTACAAAATATGGACCAATTGGGTATCAATCGATAGCTACTGACTAGCTAAACAACTTTTCTAATAGAACTATGTGTTTGAAATGTAGTATCTGAAAGTTAGAGAAAGATAAAGTTTGAGGGCACAGTTAGCTGAAAAAAATCAGTTCACAATTGAAGAAGGTACTGTGAACGACTGGCTGGATATTCCGGAGCAGTTTTAGTACTAAAATATCAGCAACCCACGGAATTAATTTGCCGTATTAGTTGACCCAAATTTACCTGCCCTTCTATCTCAACATGACCTTGGAGGACAAAGCACAGTGATTTTCAAGTTTTCCAACTTTATAGCTGAATATCACTGTCACAGATTGATTTCGAACTCTAATGTTTTGTCTTGCTTGTGAGAACATATGTACCTATATTGTGTGTGGAAATGAGCGAAATCCGTTACTATCGATTTTGACCCAAAGCGACCCCCCCCCTTAAGGTGCTGGTATCGCTTTGTGTAAATTCGACCCTACAAGCTTCAATTCTTCATGAAAGTGGATGAAACTTTCCAAATACATTATTTTCGTGCACTTTCACATTCTGGGACCAGTCCTGGAATTTTAGGTTTAAAGATAAGAAAGTTTCTGTTTTTGCCCTTATTCTCTCAGTACATAGTCGCTATTGGAGCCTAATATTTGCTAAAAAGCTGGGGTAGGCTAGGGCTGTCAATTTTATTAGATCGAAAACAGCGCACGGTCACATCGCAACTTTTCGCCAAATTTCAAACTTTGAGCTATTATATCTGAAGAGGAAGAACGCTCGAAAGCCGGAATACTTTTAATCTTTAGCACTAGTAACAGTTAATATTTATGGCTGAATGTTTCAGAATTGGTCAAACCGTTAATCCACCAGAGCTGAAAGAACCTTTTTGAAAAATCCCATTTTTCGCACCAAAATTTGTACTTTGGCGTCCTGCCGAAAACAGTGTAGGTGAGATATATTATTGCCCACCCTAAACTTTTTTACTTCGACATGTTGGCTAATGTTGGGGGCAAAAGTAGCTCTCTCCGACGATGTTGTGCCAACCCGTTAGTAGCCCCCCCCTTAAGCTAAATGATTGAGGTATCGAATTTTGTAACTGATGTCCCACCAAAACCTAGACTTCCACTTCAGCCAGCAAAATGTCTGAAAGATTGCACTGCTAATTTGGTAAGCAGTTTAGGATGTGAAGTATTAATACTTACAAAGAATCCAATCATTCCACCAATACTGCCCTGCACAGAAGTCGCATCCAGGGAGTAGAACTGCTCCGTGTACAATTCCTGCATGCTCTTAAAGTAGAGTGTTATCACGCTGGACACATTCGTCCAGGGCTGAAATACAGTTACCATTTTTGGTGCAAGTCTAAAAGTAAAATGCAATTCATTCGCAGAATGAAAAGGATAAAAAGATGGGAGGCTATCACAAACAGCAAGAATAATATTTGTTATTGGGATCATCCAACAACATTCAATCGAGAGTATTAATTAATTAGCAATGCCTATATTGTTTGTAGCTACTTTTAATGTTACACTGCACTACCTGCCTACATGTAGTTTATGAAACAAACGAGTACATACTTAGCATGGCTGATGGTCTTTGTTAGAGTTCGACGAACACAGGGGACATCGCAGTGCTCGGAGCAGCCAATGGAAAGATTGGCCACACCAGACTTCTCAATAAATGGCATGATGCAGTTGAGGACTAGCATAGGAGAGCAAACATTGATACTCGGGAGCAAGGTCTTGTTCCGCTCATTACGATTCGCATACCGTCCCACTTCGCCTACTTTTAGGTTCAGGAAGTCCGGTGGAATGCAACCACAGTGCTCAATGATTATCATAGCAACGCAAAGTCGTGTACAGTTTACACTATAATAGATTACACGTGGCATCGTGTTTTGTTCTTAACAATTGCGAACTGTAAATGAAACCTTAACTACAATATCACCTTATTTAAACAAAAACGCAGGAATGTTCAAGTTTTTTTAATTCGTGAGGCCCCGGAAACTGATGTTTATTGTGATTTTGATAGTGTTTCGTCTTCTTTTTGTTAGTTTTTCGCGGTTTCATATTTACTGAATATTCATTCATTCATTCATTATGCCATAGCATGAATAAAAATTGAAACAGCATAGATAAAGTAACAGTATAAATTTAGGGGGGGGTCCATTTTGGGTTATTTTTTCGAATTTCTCCGATCTCGCTGCTTTTCACATAATTTATTGTCCAAATGGTATATTTTAGCGAGTTTTTAATTAAAGTCGTAGCTCTTACGGTTGTCGAGTAATTTCACCTCAACGTTGAGATTTTGTGTTAAACATAGGAAAAGAAGTTGTCAATTTTGCGCGTGCGCCAAAAAATCTCCCAATACAAACGTTGATAAATCTTGACAAATTATACATTATAATAACGCTAAAATGTTTGAATGTTTGTTTAAATTTGACTAGATGTCAAGTCGTGTTAAATTTTAATCTTTCAAAAATTAAATAAAAAAATTGCAAAGGCCTAAATTAAAATTCTAATTCCAGGGTACCGCAGTTAACATTTTAGCGTTTATTTCAATGTATAATCTGTCCAGATTTATCAACGTTTGTCGGGACATTTTTTTGGCGCACGCGAAAAATTGACAAGTTCTTAAATTTCCAATGTTTACCACATAAAATCTTAACGTTGAGGTGAAATTACTCGACAACCGTAAGAGCTACGACTTTAATTTTAAAAACTCGTTAAAATATACCATTTGGACAATAAATTATGTGAAAATCAGCGAGATCAGAGAAAGTAGAAAAATGACCCAAAAATGGACCCCCCTTAAGTATGTATGGCAGTCAAAATGATTTAACCAAGAGTACATAATAACTAAGAGTGTTGACAAGCGTCACGCTCTTAGTTATCAAGCTAAAAACATCATCTGCACAATAACGGCTGACCCCCCCCACAACTGAGTATGTGCACTTCAAATATTTTTGCCCGCTATGGCTAGTTCTAAAGCTCGCTACAGACGCACATTGAACGACTAGTTGTGTTTTTGAGCTTTAGAACGTAGGCATAGCGGGCTAAAATATTTGAAGTGCACATACTCAGTTGTGGGGGGGGGTCAGCCGTTATTGTGCAGATGATGTTTTTCGTTTGGTAACTAAGAGCGTGACGCTTGTCACACTCTTAGTTATTATGTACTCTTGATTTAACAAATAACCAACCAACGAAACATTAAAAAGCTTGATGCTAAAGACATATTTTACATTCAGAGCACCAGTCCAACATACATGTCCTGTAATGCTGCCGTGTTGCAAGGATAATCCTTACTGTTCAACAATTTCGTTCTCTGCATCTCTAGCTCTATGACCACGTGAGCATCAAAAGGAATCCAAGTGTGGCCTACAAAATTGCTAAATAAAGATGATTTCGGTACAATTTTTAGTTTTGACATGATTATAAGCATTTTCGTGTGTAGATGTTACAATTGGGCATCCACGATTTCTGGTTCTAATTTCAAACTATTTTTAATCCACTCCACTCCACATTTTTAAACACCCATCTCTTAAATCTGGGAAGAGGTTAATGGCCAATTAGTAGGGGTAATTTGGAGTGACTGTAGTAACTAGGATTGCCAGCTGAAAAATGAAATATCTGTTAAAGAAAGAGTTGAAACTGGCATATGCTCAACTGCACCCCATGATTAAATAATGAACATGCAAACCGCATGCCTGTAACACAAATATGGTAATTACTGTGACTTCATGCATACTTCGATTGATTTTTGGAAGTTTGAACGCCTTTCATCAGCCTGCTTATTTGTTTAATTCAGCGCTGCTGTAGGTCCCAAAGTTGTGATTTTTATGGCGCTACACCATTCGTGTCGCCTTACCTCCTAACCTTGCATCCATTGCACCATACCTCAGTGGGTGGAGCAGAAAGTCCAGGGTTCGATTCCCAACTGGCACGAAATTCATTTTTTTAGTAGTATTTTCATTATTTCTAGGCTGTGAAGCTCCTGGAATTTATTCCACTGCTTCTATAGTTTAGAGGTGACAGCAATCAAATGATTTCGTTAGTAGTTCGCCCCTACTTTTACTAGGACAAAATGGGGTTATAAATAAGCGAAAAACTAACTAACTGGGATCGACAAGAACTTCATTTCCAGTCACAGCCAAAAGCGTCATCACCGTACCATCAACCAGGGGTACATTTGGCGCGCTATAGTCACTGCTGAGTTGTATTCGTTTGATTCCCAACTCCAAACTGAAAAATGGATCTGCTATCATTGCCGGAGGTGGAGTTAAGTAGTAGCACATGCCCAGTTGATGCATGTAGGGAATTGCCGTTGAACAGCAATTTAGTTTCTGAAATCCGGAAAGTGTACAGTATTCAATGACGTCTTCGCACTTATATGCTTCTTCTGTAAAAATATCCATTAGTGTAGTATTGTTGGTGTAGAGCATTTGCTTAAACTGTTTGGTCAAATTCAGCTTATTCACTCTGTTCAGAAAGGCCAATGTTGCCTGCATTTGATACGGGTGTCTATATATTCCTGTTACGAAAGCCAGTTCCATGTAGTTAAGCAAATCCTCCGAAATATGGTGACGGTATTCTTCCCTCAATCGACTTTGAGGACATACAACGAGATGAGGGTAGGAAATTGATGGTTGCGATTCGACCGAGATTCTTGTTGCTGGTGCCTGGTTGGTGTAGCTGAGAACAGACAACACTACTTCAACTAGCGTGAATACTAATCCTACAAAACTCCAAAACCACCACACTCTTCGACCAAACACCGTTTGGGATCGACCAACTAGATGCAGTCCGTGCCACGGGCTGTTCCTACAGTACCCATGAAACGCTTCCATTAGGATTGCCTTAGTGTAGTTCTAATGCAGGCTCTCCTGCTGTTCAAACTTTAATCAGAAAGCCATAAATATTATTTGAGCTACCATCACCAGGGGAAATCCATTAGTCAGAGATAATTACCAGAACCAAATGTTGTTATTAGTGTATGGAAAGTCTGGATGGCTTGAGCTGGAATAAAGATCGGATAATTGCAAATCCTGCAAACTCAGTCATGAAATATCAAGAGTACATGAGACCACGCACCAAAATACTTTCAAACAAAACTGACTGTATGCATTTGGAAATACAGTGATCACCTTAGCATTTCTATGCATTACTGGCGGACAAAATAGGATGGAGGAATGTAATAGAAAACATCTGTGTCCTAGCATCATCTTGCATGGAATGATTAAAATAATATCGAATAAAGGCGCATCCAGCAAATCTGTTTCAATCAAGCCGTTTCCGTTTCCGTTTCAGACTACAGACTCTTACTGTCTATTTCTTTGCCTTGTTGTTCTGTTCCTTGATCCGAAGAATTTTTGCAAGTAAATGTTACTAGCGCCCACCCTCCTTTCTGTAGCCAGTTTATGGTAGCTTGTTAGTTAAAACTAAAACATTGAAGGATATCTTAACATAATGTTAAGTGCTTCACCCGAACTTTGATTAAGGAAGTCGAATTGCTACTCCAGCACTTTCGACACACACACACACACAGTCAACGAGTTATGCTCCCAAAGTATCAACTTTCGCCCTTCCATCAAAGCGCTTGTTCACTTACAAGCCTGCGTCATTTTGGTTTCGCAGGCAGAAAGCGGTAGATCGGATTTTCGATAAACTCACAGCAACTCGCGTTAGACGTCTCAAGTTTCCGAAAACTCGTTGCGTGGTTGACCTCTTCCATTAGTTTTGTTCTACGAACGAGACGAGTCCATTTGTTTCTCATCCTGGTAGCCTCCAAATACTTGCCTTCACGGCTCAATAAACATTTATTATTATCAGTCCCTCAACTACTAGAGTCTGCTTTGAACTAGGTATTGGCCAGCTTTCAGTTTTACGAAAGTGTACCTTGGACACTGTTGAGCTTATTGTCTGGTGTATCATTATGAAAATCCTCGAGCCACGAATCAGTTACTTAAGTGCCTGTTACATACCTTGTTTTGTTCACAATTTCGTTCTATTAGATAAAGGAGTTCATGGGTGTTTTTATGGCTACTGATGATGCACAAATAGAAAAGAACAAGGATACAGATCATAACTTGATATTTTGCTTTTGACATTCAGTAAAATGCCACTGACTGTTTGCACAGTCTTTTGCCAGTATTTATTAGACCAATGAGGTATCAGAAGCTCACTGAATCCGATAATTTCAAATTTAATTTCATCTTCACCGAGTGTTAAGGTATGGTGAATATGTAGTTATTCAGGAAGCATTGTGTTAGTTGCAAGAACTATCTACGGGAATGATTATTACCAGAAAAAGTAACCTGTAGGTAAAGCCAGTACTTACTATTTGGAAGATGCTTCCAGTGTTCCAACTACCGTCAAACATCATTGTTGTGTAAAATAGATGTGTTCTTGTTCAAAGCAGCAATGCTCCGGGCTATTTTTAAGGGCGAGGGGACGAACGGGTTGGTACGGCATTGTCGGAGTGAGCTACGGTTTTTGCCCAACGTTAACCAGCATATCAAAGTTTAAACGTTTAGGGTGGGCATCAATATATCAATATATAAAATTGGCAACCCTAGCCTACTCCAGTTGTTTACAGTCATTGGGCTCTAATAGGGGCAAACTGTGGCCAAGTTTGGAGGATTTTGGTTTTTGAACGTGCCAAAATGTGCACATACATTATGCAAAATTAATAAAAGAAAATCTTCATTTATGTCATTTTGTGACCTATCGCGATAATTATGTTTTCAGGATGCTATCAACCTGCATAGCGGTTTTGATTGCGTTTGTTCCTGCTGCTCTGTGTGGTTCTGGTTCTGCAGAAAGTACCGGGTGGAAGTACTGGACCTCAGATCATGGCAAAAGTTTGGACGAGCTCATAAAGACAGGCACAAAGGACAAGGAAGGTGCCTTTGTAGTGTATGATGCCGACAACACCATATGGCAGCACGATCTTGAGGAGTCTCTGTTGCCATTCCTGGAAAACAAAAATTTGATCACCTTTGATTCAATTGATCCTTCACTTCTTTTGATTCCTCGAAAGGGGCAAGAATCCCTGTTCGCCTACTATTATCGACTCTGCGAAATCGACGACAAGGTCTGCTTTCCATGGGTCGCGCAGGTGTTCGCCGGGTTCACGCTCAGCGAACTAAAGAAACACGTGGATGATCTGTTCGCCTTGAACAATACCATACCCGTGAACTACTGGGACGGTGATACACTGATCGACAGTCACGTTCACAGTCCGGTCATCTACAACGGACAGCGGGAACTGATCAATCGACTTCAGGACAACGGGATCAAGGTCTATGTGATGACCGCCGCTGCAGAGGAGCTGGTTCGCTTCGTCGTCTCTGATCCCAAGTATGGTCTCAACATTCCCACCGACCGGGTTATTGGAGTCACTATGATGCTGAAAAATCCAAAAACAAAGGAACTGACAACGGCCAGACTCCAAATTGCAAAGGGTCACTTTTTGGATGATGTCTACACTGAGGAAACTCACATGTCCAACATCCTAACTCCATATCTGTGGACTCCTGCTACCTGGTATGTTGGAAAACTTGCTGCGATCAAGGACTACATTCATCCAATTAAACTACCACTTCTGGTTGCTGGCGATTCACCAAATGACCACTGGATGCTGCTATACTCAGGAGGATATCGAATCTTTGTGGTTCGAAAGGAAAAGTATGAAATCCTCACAAAGTCTGTTTTGACCGAAAGAGCTGCCTTAGAGAAGAAGCACAAATTTGATCGGCATGCCGATCAAAACTGGATTTTTGCCGATCCTCAAGTCCTGCACAACGGACCTGGCAGTGCCCAAGAAAAGAAACAGAAATCAAAATCAGGTTCGAAGTCAAGCAGCAGAAGTGGTGAACACTGAACTATACATATAAAACCGAAATCATCTGATTTTCTCTGTTTAATGCTAACATTATGACTGGAAGCAGTTGAAGTAAAGTAGCATGACAAATAGTATGTAGCATGCAAAATCACAATAAAATACGTACTTTTAATGTTGACTTTGCGAATATATTGTTTAAGTTGTCAGTAGTTTGTAGTCAATTCGCGGATTTGTTAGGTTATCGTATTCTTTTAATATCAATTACAAATATTGATATTCTATACATACGTCCAGGAATCGATCAATCTTAGTAAGAGCGAACATTCAAGACCCAAAATCATTACAGTATTTAAGATCAGAAGAGTGCAGAACACTCATCATTTTAAGCTACCAAAATCAATTCAAAACGTTCGTTCGAGACAGTTACAGTCAGTGAGATCAATGCAAGAACAAGCCAAAAAACAACGGACTCTCAATCTTGATCACCAGTTCTAAATGCGTATCAAAGCAGCCAAAACGAAGCTGGCTGGAAATCTTGCTTCCTCATATATCAAATGTTTTGAGGAAGTATATACAGGTTACGTCATGTGGTTTTCAGAAGAAGTAAATTTTCACTGGAAATACTTGGGTACAGTGGATTACAAGCATAGGTTAACGCGGGGGGGTCTGGGGGGGGTCCAAGCTCCCCCCAACCCGGACAAGGTACAAGCCCTATCGCCGTCGGGGACAAGGGGTAACGAAAAAATGGCCAAGGGGTTACCAAAAATAGCCGGAAAAATTAGTTTTTACAGTAAAATTTCAAAAAAATTTCCGGCGTCGCCGGAATTTTTAAGCTAAAATGTTTAATTTTTCAAGAAAATCGGAGAAAATTTTGAAATTTTTTCAAAACCTTGAAGATTTTTTGCAAATTTTGACAAAAAATTGCTAATTTAGCGTTAATTTTTCGAAAAATTTTGTAAATTTATTCTTGAGGTACAAGCCCCCCTGAAACTTTTTGTTCAAGGTACAAGCCCCTCAAAATTTTTTGGGGACAAGCCCCCCCAGGACCCGACCCTATGTTAATGTATGATTACAAGTTTTGGTATTCACAACAAAGAAAGCTGGAGTTTATACCTTTGTACAGGTTTATTCTAAAGGTTTTTTACTTCATACAACAGAGTACATGAGGGCAACAGGGTCAACCTTATCATAGTTTTCGATCACTGAAATTTTTGGACGGTGAGTGATTTTTGAAGCGATTCCTCGTCAGAAATATGTTTGGAGCGCCCCACCGCACTTGCCCCCGTCCACAATTAAATTACAGACTCGTCTTGTAAGAGCTACGAGATTGGTAACTCACTTAAGATTGTCGAAAAAGTGAAAACTACAAAACTTCTTCAGATCTAGCAACTTTTCAAAAATGACTAGTTGATTGATATCTGTCGTGTTACATTACTGAGAGCGGCTTTCTGGAATAGATTTGAATAGCCTACTGCTTGGTTTACGGCTTAATGCACAACAGGAATACATTGAAATTTTCAAAACGTTGTTATTCATCAACGGCTAAATAATAATAACTCAAATTAACTTAAATATGGTCTTGGCTAATTTTCAGCAACTCTTTAAGACCAAGAGTCTATGAAAGGAAGAGTGGAGTGAGACACTCGACCCTTCCTAGTGTAATGGAGAAGCCCGGGAGTTGAACCACGGCACTACCTCCACTACAAGGGACTGGCACAATGTAACACCGACCTACTGTTGTTTTTGACACTTTTGATGCAACTTTTGATTTCTGATGCATCGAATCGAATCGAATCTGCAGTGCAGAAAATCTAACTGCATCAAATCTCTGCTACTGTATTCGTTGCAAAATCGAACCCATTTTCAATAGGAAATTTCAATTGGAAACTTTGAATGGCTGTAACTTTTTTATTCCTGGACGAAATAATGCCAAATTTCAATGGATTGTGTAGGACCTTAGGGAGTATCAATGGGCACAATTAGAGCCAAATCGGTGAGAGTTGAATTTTTGACCCAAGTAGCCCCCCTTAAATTCAAAACTTTTAATACATTTCCTCTTGTGTGGTCAGCAAGCCAGCCCCCACAAAGTTGCAGGCAAGCGCATTTGACGCAAAACATGATAAAGAACAAATTTGCCAAATTTCAAGCTGATTGATTAAGTTTTTAGTTCACAGTATCTGTTCAAAGTCCACCCCGGTGTTGGTGGTACTACCACCTTAGGCAGGTGACCCATTTTAGGGAGATTAACTTTGAATTGTATCATAAATTGCGGTATAGCATAGCACAGCACATAATAATGTCAAATCGCAATGTGTTACTGTTAGAGTTGTCCTCGATTCGTTAAAAATGGGGCTGGGCCGGATAGGCTCGTAACTTTTCGAATCTCGTTATTTTTAATAGCATTGGATAGCTCTTGCAAAGGCGATTGTTTTGATATAAAATAATGTGGTAATTAAGCTAATTATAGCTGCTAATTAATAGTTAAAATTAACATAGGAAATTTTCAAATTTTAGGTGCAACCTATCATGTTGTATATCATTCGAAAGCTCTTGACGAGGCGGATCCAATGGGCTAACAATCAAACCAACTAATTGGCCTAGCAATGCGTAATAACTCCATATGTTACCGAAAACTAGATTTTTCGGCTGAAGTTTCGGCTAGCTTAACTAATTGCCTTAATTGTTAGCCCATTGAATCCGCCTCGTCAAGAGCTTTCGAATGATATGCAACATGATAGGTTTCACCTGAAATTTGAAAATTTCCTATGTTAATTTTAAGTGTTAATTAGCAGCTATAATTAGCTTAATTACCACATTATTTTATATCAAAACAATCGCCTTTGCAAGAGCTATCCAATGCTATTAAAAATAACGAGACTGGAAAAGTAACGAGCCTTTTCTGTGAACAATTAGCAAAGGTGACATTTTAGCATAGGTGACAAAATAATATACGACACCGGCCCCCGGTCCCCCGAATTTTGGGGGCTGTGCCGGGGGCTGGGCCGGGCCACTACTTTGGGGACCAGCCCCGGGGGCCCGGCCCCCAGTCGGCCCCCGGCACTATGAATGTGTGCTTTCTTAGGAAGAACAATTACAGACATTGTTTTATTTCCTATCCTAAGAAAACCGTCTAATTGTAGCGCTTCTACCAGGGCTGGTGGACCATGAAGAAACCGAGGACAAGCCCGAACTGGAGGCGTCAGGCAGCCTTGTACCCACGAAAGCAGACGTACGTCAAGTCGTCTGGCCAGGTTTAACTACAAATAAGGATTTTGGTGTCGTTGGATAGGACTCAATTTGTAGTATATGCAGAAACTTTCCTTTTAATTTGTAGTTGTAAAGGTTAATGAGAAATCAGCGTTTGAAATTTCACATGTCTAATACACAATACGATGTCCTGATGCACATGTGACTCAGATTTGGTCACGTGACTGCGTCACATGTGCTAGAGAAACGCACGTACTATGTGTTAAAGATATGAAATTTCAAGCGCTGATTTCTCATTATCCTTACAACTACAAATTAAAAGGAAAGTTACTAGATATACTGCAAATTGAGTGCTATCCAACGACACCAAAATTATAATTTGTAGTTAAATCTGGTCAGCTGACTTGACTTACGTCGAAACCAGGACCTAGAAGAGAGAAGGAAAGAGGGAGGTTCAGCTTTTCACTCACCACTGAAATTAAAGAATTGCCCAGCCGGGTTTCGAACCACGCACGACCCTTCTGACTCCAGAGCAGACATTCCATCCAACTACACCACAGGGCCATCAGCTGAACAGGCTTATCAATCTTTCATATGCCTGCTTTCCTTACATAATTACTAACAAAAATTAAGCAGTACAAACAAGCAACTCGGATAATGTTCTTGCCATTGCAGACAGGTTAAACAAAAATTCAATGCGATCTCAAAACGGAACCTAACTCGTTAACCTGCAGTTGGCAAAAGGCAGACTAAGATGAAGCAGCTTTCGCAACTAAAGCGTGTTTGTTTCCTATGTGATTGTCCTTTACTCGACTCAGCTAAGAGAGGCAAAACAACAAGCTTAGTAGGCTGTAGACTTCAGCCAGGCATTCAAGACCATATATAGTTATAAAGAAAGTGTAGAG